>PVIJ01007892.1:0-78769 GCA_004024925.1 Scalopus aquaticus | reverse complement strand
CATATCATCTGCAAATAGAGACAGTTTAATTTCTTCCTTTCCTATTTGGATCCCTTGAATGTCTTTCTCTTGTCTAATTGCTCTGGCTAGGACTTCCAGTATTATATTGAAAAGTAATGGTGAGAGTGGACATCCTTGCCTTGTTCCTGATCTTAGGGGAAAGGCCTTCAGCTTCTCACCATTGAGGATAATATTGGCCATGGGTTTCTCATATATGGCTTTTATTATGTTGAGGTATGTTCCTTCTATCCCAAGGATTTCAAGGGATTTTATCATAAATGGGTGTTGCACTTTGTCAAATGCTTTCTCAGCGTCTATTGATATGATCATATGGTCTTTATTTTTCTTTTTGTTGATGTGTTGGATTACATTGATTGATTTTCGGATGTTGAACCATCCTTGTGTCCCTGGAATAAATCCCACTTGGTCGTGGTGTATTATCTATGGATGCATTGTTGGATCCTATTGGCCAAGATTTTGTTGAATATTTTTGCATCAGTATTCATTAGGGAGATTGGTCTGTAGTTTTCTTTTTTTGTATTGTCTTTGCCTGGTTTTGATATTAGAATAATATTTGCTTCATAGAATGTGTTTGGTAGTACTCCTTCCTTCTCGATTTTTTGAGAGTTTGTGTAATATAGGGACTATTTCGTTTTTGAATGTTTGGTAGAATTCATTTGTGAAACCATCTGGTCCTGGGCTTTTGTTTTTGGGGAAGTTTTTAATTCATGTATTGAAGGCAAGAAACTAGCAGCATTATTAAAGAGGGTTTAGAACACATGAAGAGCTAAATAAAATATAAAAGATTGAACATAGAAGTCGATAAATCACAATGAGTTGCTGATTGCATTTTTGATGTCCACATGTACATATCCTCTGTGGGTAAAATTTTCACAATTTCCTAAGATCAGCAATAATTTTGACATCACTCTCCAATATGTTTACCAGTTCCATGGGCTCGATGAATTGAGAAATAAACATGTATCTTGCAATCACTTAGGTATCATTGACTAAATTTTTCTTTAATCTTGGTTTGCCTGGGAAATATAAAAAGAAAACATACTTATGTTTATTCCCCCAGTATATTTCCATGATCTAATATCATAGTACCAAAACTGGATTTGAATTTTTGGTCCAAAGGGATTTCCTCACAATGATTTCTGTTAAAGGTTCGATAATTCCAAAACAAAACCCCACCATATTAATTTCAATTTGAGTGTAAACTTCTTCCATCAAAATTCCTCTTCCCCCTTGGGCCTCCCTGGTGGTGCAGCGGTTGAGTGCTGCGCTGTGGAGCTGCTGGCAGCAGCGATGCAAGTTCAGCGCCCAGCTGGGGAGAGTCCCACATGGTGTGGCAGACCTCTCCTGCCTTGCCCGCTGCTCCCCTCAGCAGTGTGTTTCTGCTCTGACTGTTCTGCTCCTCACTCTGTCTCTGGTGAACCCTCTCGCCGCCCCACGCCTCTGGCCTGTATGTACCCCAGCTTGTATGTATAAATAAATAAATCTTTAAAAAAAATTTCTCTTCCCCGTACAACACATTTTTAGGTACTTATTTTAATCCTCAGGAATAACTTTTCCATAGTCTTATAACATCATTTAGAGTTTTAACAAGGCCTATTAAATATTTTTATACCATTATGAAAAAATTAGATCTCATAGATGAAGTTAGAAACCAGAAATTCTTGAAGCACATAAGTTTGCATAGCTCTATAAATAAGCTATCAATTTACTTAAAGACCAACTGAATAATTAAATTGGAAAAATTCAAGAAATTTAAGTATGACCCAACATTATATATTATGCTCTAATAGTAACAAATATAAACCTACATTTTTCATGACATATCAATCATGTCTAAAAAGCTTCATAAGAATACCAAATGCAACAAGAAAAAGAAAGTTAATCATCAGAATTTTTCTAGTGCTATGCTTACTCAGAGCAGAAAGCTAAAAGATTTGTCAGAGATACTATTTTTTCCATCAGTAGCATTCCAGTTCTGTAGACAAAGTAATGAATTAAGATTCTTCATACTCTAGAAAGATTACACCTCTGGATCCTCCCCCTTTTTTTCTTTACTAAGTATAGCAGTGATTAGTGCAAGATGAAGCAAACACATTTCATTCTTCTGAGCCCTACCCAGCAATCAAAGAGAATAATTCAACTTTATATAAATGTGAATGAGTGTGAATTAATACATTATGTGTCAAGATGTATTGATAGTTACAGTATCAATTTTTACATTTATAACATTAGTTCAATATCTAGCCAAATCATTTTTATTTTTTTGTGAAGACAGTTTTATATTCTAGCTTTGTTGACAATATAATTCCAAGTTTTACATAGTATTATAATTTTATTGAAGGGTGGAAATAAATACTTTAATACACAGGAATATAAATACTTTGAATAATTTGCTAACTGTGATTGTGATAATGTTAACAGTACCTTCAGCAGAGATTAACCTGTACATTATTGCACATATTTTGTTTTTTCTTCTAGGTAAGGGAGCGACTGAGGGTTTCTTTAGAAAGAGTCTCTGCACTGGAAGAAGAACTAGCTGCTGCTAATCAGGAGGTAACATACCAAACTTTCTCCTCTTTTGAGGTGCAATATCTCTAACTTTTATATCCTTTGTCTTTCATGCCACCTTTATTAAAACTGTCACATAAAATAAATTACTTTCTTTATATATACTGAACAAGACCTGTTGAAACTAATTGCCAGTCATGTTTTCTGATTTCTGGTAATTCAGATCTGTCACTAAGAGACGAAAGGAAAATTATTAAGAGCTAGTGACATGAGCCAGAGCAAAGGAGGTTTAGAAAGGGACCACTCAGAATGCCAGTGCTTTGGAGAAGTAAAACACAAGATTGTAAATTGCAAGATTATAAAACATGTCAAATAACTGTTACACTTATAGAATGTTGCAAATGAACTGCTTGAGGATAAAAATATATTTCTCCTAGGGTCTTAAATATTCTTACTCTCTAAAAGCATTGTCCATGTGAAATCCTTGAATCCACTTCTCTTTCTCTCATTCATGAATCTAAGAAAGTATTTTATAATCATCACTGTGATTTAAAAATTTGTCTTTTCTTTACAAGATTTTGCTTTTCTTGGTTATTAATGTAAAAATGAAATTTAGTCATTAGACCAAGTTATATTTGTTTTATACATATAGATATATATAAATATGTATGTTATAAATATATCAAATTATATATGTGCAGCCCACTAAAAGAGCCACATCTCTCTCTCTAATAATTATTTACCAGCCTACCATTTTATTCCAGCAGTTTGTTACAATAATCTAATATTAGGATTATTAATAGTGGACACATTAAAACAATATGGTGGAATCTTGCTACTTTAGATAATTAAAGAAGTAGCAGGATAGGTCATTAGTTAATTTTAATTCCTTTTAAGGGATTCTTAAGATAATATTTGTGTTCACTTTACACAAACAAGTGCACTTTGTCTTAAAATTTTTATTAAAGTAAATGGTTTAAAATACTGTGTAAATTTCAGTGGTACAGTATTATAAATCAATAGCTCTAGATATTGCATTGGCATCACCACCAAAAGTTTAGTTTCCATCCGTCACCATATAATTGATTCTTTTACCAATTTGCCCATCCTTCC
Organism: Scalopus aquaticus; assembly: GCA_004024925.1. Lineage (NCBI taxonomy): Eukaryota > Metazoa > Chordata > Mammalia > Eulipotyphla > Talpidae > Scalopus > Scalopus aquaticus. The sequence goes on along the minus strand of PVIJ01007892.1, from coordinate 75,127 downwards.
ATCCTTTCCTTATGTCCTTATAATCTGAAGTTTTGTTTTGTTTCATTTTTGTTTCCTTATATTCTTCATATGAGAAAAATCATATAGTATTTTTCTTTCTCCGACTGATTTCATTTAGCACTATGTCCTTTAAGTTCATCATTGTTATCACAAATGAAAAAAATTCCTCATTTTTTAGAGCTAAGTAGTATGCCATTGTGTCTGTATACAACATCTATTTCCATTCATTTATACATTGACATTTAAGTTGTTTCTCACTCCTGGCTGTTGAAAATAGTTCTGCATTAATCATAGAGGTACATATATTATTTGAATTGATGCTTTTATATTTTGATGAATACCCAGAGGAGGAATACCTCAACATTTTTACAAATCTCCATACTGTTTTCCAGAATGACTGCACCAATTTTCATTCCCAGTGACATTGCATAAGGATTCCCTTTTCTCCACACCTTTGCAAAAATTGTGTTTTTTCCTTGTCTTTTTTTATATACGCCATTCTCAGAGGTGTGATGTATTATCTCACTGTAATTTTCCTAATAAATGATGATGAACATTTTTTCCATGTGCTTTTTTGGCTGCCTAAATATTTTCTTTGAGAAGTGCCTGTTTAGATCTTCTGCCTATTTTTTAAATCAGTTTATTTGTTTTGTTGTTGAGTTACATAAGTTCATGTAAATTGTGACTATCCTTTCCCATTCAGTAGGTTGCTCTTTCATTTTCATGATGGTTTATTATCCTGTACAAAAGCATTTAAACTTGATGGAGTCCCTTGTGTTCATTTTTATTTTTGTTTCCCTTGCCATTGGAGGCAAATTCCCGTGGATATTTTTAAGACTGGGCTTTAGTGAGCTTATCACTTATGTTTTCTTCTATGTATTTTATAATTTCAGGGCTTATCTTCAAGTCTTTAACACACTTTGAATTAATTTTTGCGTATTCTGTGAGATTGTGGTCTGGTCTCATTCCTTACGTTGGGCTGTGCAGTTTTCCCAGCACCACTTATTGAAGAGTCTTTTCCTTTCTCTGTTGTATGCTTCTGACTCTTTTGACATAAATTAACTGACCTTATATGTGCAGATGTCTGAACTTTCAATTCTGTTCCATTGAGCTATATGTCAGCATTTAGTCCAATACCACAGTATTTTGATTACTGTAGTTTTGTGGTGCAGTTTGAAGTTAAGGAACTTGGCATCTCCATTTTCATTCTTTATTCTCAGGATTTCTTTTGCTACGTGGGGTCTTTTTTGACTCCAAAAAAATTGCTTGTTCTGTTTCGATGAACAATATCATTGGAATTTTGATAGGGATTACATTGCATCTGTATGTTGCTTTAGGTAACAAATGCACATTTTAAAAGCATGCTAAAAATCATATCTAGTAAAAAACGCTCCTGTTCTTTAAAGTAAGCTAAGCCAACTAAGTGAGCTTATATCTGCTGAGTTAATTTAAACTTTAGAAATAGTAGGCTTTTAAGTATAGGAAGACTAAATTCTGTGTGATTTAAAGGCTAGCAGTGTTTAAGCATAAATGGTAGCAAGTGGTTTAAAAAAATAGAGAAAGGGTTTTCTTGGTGAACAGAGCAGTTTAGTAAACTGGATGGTTTCAAAATATAAAAGGAAATGAGAGATTAATATCTCTCAGTTATCATACAAAAAGGAATCTCTGTGATAATGGGTAATAACCAGAAGAACCCAGTTCATCTAGGAGGAGAATAGTTAAATTATCTTTACAGTGGGTGTACTCATATCTGCTGTGTTCAAAGACAATATCAAATGTATATTTATTCATTATATATTTTATCTCTGTTCATTTTGTTTTTATGAATGTTTAAGTATATTTTTATTTTAGGTGCATCCCTCAAAATATTTTACTGATAAGGGTAAACAAACAAAAAGCTTCATGACAAGTAATGTAAAAGCCTAACTTAACACAGCAGTGATAAAGTTTCTATATCTCATAAATATTATTTAAAATTTATTTAATCGATGTATAAAAAAATCCAGTATATCATAATGTGCATAGATTAAATAAAGTAATACTGCTCTACAAATATTTCAAACTTTCTGAATGTGTTCTATTTAATGTGCATTTGTATAAGTAAGCAGAAAGTAATTATGTTATTATTAACTTCAATTAATTTTGTTGTTGATTTTAATTAATTTTCAGTTGTGTTAACCTGAATCCCTATTTAGGAAGTCACAGATGCCTCATAAAACAAAAAGTTACTCTAGCTTTCAAATAATATTTTGTTTATACATAATTAGTGACTTCTTTTAAAGAGCATATGTGGAAAACAGTCAACTTTAACTTGATAATAAAATTGATTATTCAAAATAAATATTAAAGAAATCAGAGGACATCTGCAGTTTGAGTTCTTGATTTTCTGTAGTAACAATTGGTATAAGAAATCTGTTTAAATAAGGCATCACATATTGGTGATACCAAAATACATTTATAAGCCTGACAAAATAAGTTTAGAAAGACTTATACTTTTGCTAGCTTTGGAAAGAGTAGCTAAATGATATCTGAATACTAGAGGAAGTAATGAGAATATTTTTGAAAATAAAGAACCACATTTTTAGGAAAAGAAAATAAAATGATTTAAGAGTACATTCTATGAGCCAGATAAAAATAATCAGATGCCACAACAAAAAGTCCTGCATTGGCAAAATGCACAAAGTGTTGGAGGAATTTTCGTTTGGTACATCATATGGTAAATTAAAATCAAAATGTATTTACAGTGTCTCATAATTCAAATCTGTTGTTTTCTGAGTTCAGATAGTAAGCTTGGAGAGTGAGGAATACCACATTTTCATAAATTTTTTATTCCTTTTATCCAAACATTTTTCTGAATTATTTTAGTTCCCAAATTCAGAAATTAGAATTCAAAGAGCTGGGTGCAGACTTCAAGATCTGTCTGTCTGTCTGTCTGTCTGTCTGTCTGTCTATCTCTCTATCTATCTGTCTGTCTATCATGGTAATCTGATATTGGGATGAGGCCGGGGGCTAACGGAAAAAAGAAATCATGGGAAGGAGAATTTGTGGCTCTCTTTATACTGTGTTTGTGTGGGCTTTCTAACTTGGGGCACCACTTTGCAGCAGTATCTTCTGCCTTGTCTGTCTTGGGCACTGGCTTTTGACACAGAGAATGTCATGGCCCTGCTTCTGCATTCCTGGAGCTTGAGCCATTTTTTCTGATCATGGTGGTCCTGGCAACCTTATCACTTCCGTTATCTATTCAAGCCTCCCAAACTTGCCTGCTGATCAAGGAGCGGAGGCTTAGTTTCTAACTTTATTAAATGCTGCCCCAATAGCTATCACTGATATATAAAAAATATAATAAATATTACATATATAAATATGTAGAGCTTTTATAGATGATGTTATGAACTTTATCACATGTGTATCATTCTCTTTCTGTTTGAGCTCTCTGTCTTGGATACCTCTGTCTCCATATGTCTCTGTCACCTCTCCTCTCATTTTCACAGGTGATTTTAGAGTTATCACCCTTTAATATATTTTCTTTCTATAATGTCTCCCATGGAGGGCCCATCTACTTCTCATCCACCCAAGACTCCAACCATGATGTCTATGGAAAAGAAACCAAACTCCATAGCTTGAAATTCATGTTCTGCTGAATTCCACAAAATAGTGAACATTGGTTTGGCATCTCCACATGGGCTTGCTAATAGTTGATTAGGTTGCTGTCTGCCACAGCCGTCCAGCAGGGAACAGAGTGGGGTGACTTTAATCCCACTCAGGGTTTGCTAATCAAGAGAAGCACCCAAGGAGCTATAACCACGTATAGGGAACACTTTAAACTTACACAAAGGCACCATAAGTGCTAGTGGGCCTAAATCGCCACCTAGTTTTCCCAAGTTTACCCTTAGATTCTCAATGGTATATTAATGCAATGAAATAGTTTTATTATAATGAATATGATATGACTCTATATTCCTTTCAGGAAAAAGATCGAGAACATTCTACTATAGGAAAAGGAAGCAGTTACGTAGAATGATCCCAATTTTGTGCAAATATAAATAATAATAACATATTACATCATGGGACTAGAAGAAGTAGTTTAGATCTAAATATCAAACTCTTAATTTTAGATGTTACTGATGTTTCTAAACAAATATTATATATGATGTTAATGTATTTTCATTATACTTATGAACAAAATAATAAAGATATTTTACAATCAGGTGACATTTTCTAGAGCATTCAGTTCTTTACTTAAACAGTAGTTAATGATTACTGAGTGCTTTAAATCTCCAGGCATTGTGTGTGTATATCTATATCTTTATCTTTTGAGAGAGAGTTAGATAATAGTGCTATTATTTTTCACATGAGCACAGAGAGGTTGTTTCTCCTAGTGTACCACTATATTAGAGTGATATATGTTAATAATATAATGATATATATTAGATATTATATTAGATATACCTGTAATATACCACCAAGAACTTCTTAGGTGATTCTAAACTGGAAATACAGTTTTAACTTTCAAGACCCCTACTGTCCTAAGTCACTGCAAAGTCTGTTAAATTATAGTATTCATTGTTTTTGAAAGCAGCCAACATTTTCCCTGACTCTAAAGCTTACTTATGCTAATATCCTTCTTGGAATGCCTCCACAACCCCAATCACCCATTGAAATAACACTTCCCCACTTAAACTGAAGCTCAGACACCACCTTTTTAATGAAATCTTTCATGATTTCTTGCCAACAGTCATTGCTGCTTAGTTTAAATTGCTAAAGCTCATTGCTTCAGCATTTATTCTGACAGTTCAACAAGCATTAGGGTTAATTATATACCCGTCTAATCCTAGGCTGCTAGTTCCGTGGTAAAATGGACTGTTTCTTGCTTATTGTATTATTTCACTTAGTACAGTGATATGTACCTTGTGATCAATAAGTATTTGTCAAAGTGCATTGTATAAAGTTCATTCTGTCTGGTGTTTTCATACTGATCTTTGGTTAGGGCCTTAATGGATAGTTTGAACAACCTTAGGCTTGCTCAATAAATAGCAATATTTATCATAAGCATTAAATGAACAAAATGCTTTTTCTTTCAGAGTATAATTATTGAGCAACTACCATGTGCAGAAAATTCTGAGCCTCTGACAGGATTGAATAAGAAAAAATAAATGAAAATTATGAAAATTGTCATGTAATTTGCTTTCTAGTGATGGAGACAGACAAATAAGCCTATAAGAAAGATATAATTAGTTCAAAACAGAGGCTCAAAATACAAAAGATGGATATTTGTTCTGAATCAAAGGATCAGAGAAAAATTCACCCTGCAAGGAAGACTATGATTTAGATTCAAAACTGTGGGAAAACATTACAGGCTGAGTGACATTATGATTAAGAAAGCCTGAAATTGACCGTTTTCAGAAAAATGGGTAATATTTTATTGGTAATAATCAGGGTAGAAAGGGGGTGACAATGGAGGATGAAAGGATTAATAGGATCAGATTCTAGAGGGTCCTAAATGCCATGCTCAAAATGAGGAATTCATACTTTATGAAATGAGACAATTCTTATGGTCTAGTTTGGGTTTGTTGGTTTTAGGTTTCTTTGGTGAAGTGAAACAATTGAAAATATGCAGCTGTGTAATTTTTTTTTCTTGTCTGCAAACTGTAGTTATGGTGGAGTAGAACTGGAAAGGCGACTTAATCTGATGTGGTTGACTAACTTAATGATCTACTCAGTGATTTTGATCATGACACTTCAACAGATATCAATATTTACTGGGCATTTTCTGTTGGCATTATGTTAATTATTCAGTATAATATTAATAAATTGATAATTCTGTCAATGTTGGGAGATAGACATGTTAAAAAGTAATTATGATATGGACTTACTTAATGTGTATGGAGTTTCAAATTGGGATGATGAAAATGTTCTGGATACAGATCATTGTGATGGTTGCATACCAGTGTGAATGTACTAACACCAAAGAACGATACACTTAAAAATGGTATATTTTACGTTATGTATATTTTATTATATTAAGAAAGTAATCATAAAACAATATAAATAATGTGAGAATGATGAAAGTAAATGATAGGTTTAGTAGAATTGTAACAGAGAGTAACTGTATAGGCATGAATGAGGAAAAGCAGAAAGCATTACAAAGATTTTCCTAGAGTCATCCTACCATTTGCAAAACCTTGAGGTCATGGATAACCTTGAGGTTATTAAGCCGAGTGACATTTGTAATGTCTCTTCAGAGAAAGACAAATACTATATGAACTCACTTACAGGTAGAATCGAAAAATGTCAATGGTGGTTGCCAGGTGCTAGGGGTGTGGAGAAATGGGGAGATGTTGGCCAAAGGATACAAGCTATCTGTTATAAAATGAGTAAGATCAGGTGATCTAAAGTGAGCACGGTAGCTGTAGTTAACAATACCATACTGTGTACTTGAAATTTGCCCAGGGAGCAGATCTAAGATATTCTCACCAAACAAATAAAAATTGCTAACAATATGAGGTAATGGATGTGTTTATTAATCTTATTGTACTAATTATTTCAAAATATGTTCATATAACAAATCATATTGTGCACCTTGAGTGGATATAATGTTGTCATTTATATCTCAGGAAAACTAGAAAGACATTTTTAAGTTTTCCTAAAGAGAAAAAAAGTACCTATAATTCATGGGGCCTACTTGAGGGATGAAAGAGAAGCAAACAGAAGTTGGAATGACCTTCAGAGACTGCAGGGTCTGAATTAGGAGTGCATAGTTTGAGCTTCAACCTGTGGACAACAGCAAGCCAACATAGAGTTGGCTTGTATTTTTCTGTTAAAATGTTGAATTAATTTGTTAAAGGAGGGGATATAAATGATCAGGTTTTAATATTGCAGGCTAATGGAACCTCCAAAAGTTAAAAAATGTATATCATAGTCATGGTACCATGTTTATATTTCAGATTTTTAAAACTCCCTATGGCTTCTTAAAAGAAACAAGGGACTAATATCAGATATTAAATTGTGTAAAATAGAGTTATTTCCAGTGAGGCATTTCTTACATTCTTTTAATAATGGAAAATATAGGTATAAATATAGAATCAAAACAATATTATATAAATACATATTTATAAATGAAAATATGCTGTTATTTTATGCCTCTTTGAGTAGCCCCACAAGGCACATTGTGTCGTTAACTCTGAATACATTTTTCTTTGTCCTACTTTTTCCTTGTCCTAAGAAAGGAAGTCCAGATTATTTAGACACAGGAAATACAATGAAGTCTGTATTTCCTGCAACATATTTTTTTTATACTGATTAAAATTGAAACCCCCCCCAAAAGGGAACTGCGAGGGAAGTGGAGGATTGTATTGTATCAAGTGTTCTCCTTTGGTGGAAGCCTATACCCTTTTTAAAATGATTTAATTAAACCTGACAAAATGGATTATTCAGAAGCTGTAGTAAAAATTTAATTGACAGATTAATTTTCACTTAGTTGTGCTTATTTTAATAGTTTTTTTGTGCTTGTTTTAAAAGCTTTTCTATGTGGTGATATTATACAAGAAAAGAACTGGTATGCTTAGTTGTAGACTGAAAGTCATATGTTATATTGCATTCATTCTCTTATATTGCTTTCATTCTGTTTATTCCAACCACTGACTTTCGCAATTTTTCTCAGGAAATATTGAAAATTAGAATTTTTCTTAGGAAATTTACTTGTCATTTTACCTCATCTACAACCAGCCTTATCCCTGATGTTTAATTTTCTAAGGATAAAATAAAGAACTTTCATTTTCCTTGAGAATATTGTATCAGAGTGAAGAGAGGAGCAAGGGGCAGGCAACAAATTAATGTTTTTAGGTCTTATAGGACTGTGGACCATGACCATTGCTTGAAATACATTATGTCATTTAATCATCAGTCTTGTGAGTTGGGTTGAGAACTAGTCCTGTGTTAAATCTATAAAAATAAATAGAAATATGGGCATAGGGAATGGATATAGAAAAAGGTGGAATCTATCCTAAGAAGCAAATAAGAGGCTGGGTGGAAGCAATGAGAGATTTGGGACTTAAGCAAGTGAAGAATCATTGTAACAACAACATCAAAAAAAAAAAAAAAAGATGACAGAGTTAGAGCTAGAGTGAAAGGAAGAAAGGGAAAGAGAAAAGGAAAAAGAGAGAGATAATTTTAAGTGCTAGGATTGGAGGTGACCAAAAATGTCAGTGTTTCCTTCTGGCATATAGGATTATAACTAATGTTAGGTGATTAGATACATAGTTATGATATCACTGGAAACGTTTGCAAAGAAAGTTTCAGTAACTGTAATGGAAAGAGAATAGCTGTAGTAAAAAGGTTTATGAGTTATGTAGAAGTTTAAAAATTGGAGACAATGAATAATACTCTTTTCAGAAGCTTGGCAAAAGAAGCAGAAGGGAAGATAAAAGCTGAGTAAATAAGCAATATTGAGAGTAAATTACAGCTAAATTAAAGAAAGAAGAAGCAATAGATAAAAGATTAGTGATGGGCAGTATGGTAGAGAATAAGTGTGATTTCAAGAAGGAATGGAACTCCTTTTTTTTTTTTAAAGATTTATTTATTTATGCATACAAGCTGGGGTGTAGGCCAGAGATGTGGGGGGGTGAGAGGATTCACCACAGACAAAGTGGGGAGCAGAACAGGCAGACTGACTGAAAATACACTGCTGAGGGGAGCAGCGGATGAGGCAGGAGAGGTCTGCCGCACCATGTGGGAATCTCCCTGGCCGGGTATTGAACTTGTGCTGCAGTGGCTCTAGATAGCTTCATAGTGCTGTGCTTATCCTGTTGCGCCACCAGGGAGGCCCCGGAATGGAACTCCTTTTGAGAATGGAGGAAAAAGGATTGAATCTGTGGAACAGACAGAAATGAAATTTGATTTGGAGAGGAGAAAAGACATAGGAATTATCAAAGAAATTTTTTACAAGGAAACAAAGGTTATCGGCTAAGCGAGGAAGGAACATAAATTACTTTTTATTAATTTAAGTTGAGTCTGAATAAAACAATGTAGAATATATCAAGGAGCCACTAAGAACAAGCAAGGAAATTTTAATGTGGTAGGGTAGAGCTAGGAGCAAGGAGGTTCTTGTTAAGTTATCCCAGTAAAATAAATAAAACCAGTTTTTAAAGCTCTTACCAATGGAAACTACCTGAATACTATCATGATATTTCTTTATCTAAATCTATGATTGTTATTCATCATAATTTAAAAGAAAGAGAAACAAGTGTGAAATTGAAATTGACTCAGATGACTGTGCCTTCTTTTAATAATCTAAAGGTGAAATGTTTGTATAAAACTTTAGTAAACATTAAGGAAGCTTCTTAAATCCCTGAGCAACTCAGTAATATTTAAATAGTCTGAAAGAAATTTAATAGCTGAAGATCCAGTAAAACATGTGGAAAGTGACAGGGTTGTTGAGCTGTACTTATTAAAGGAGCTTGCCTCGGTAGAACTGATAGCAATACTCATCTGAAGTTATTTGCAGTATTAATGAAATGACCAAGTCATTTTCCTCTTCAAATTAAAGCTGCCATTTTTGCAAGTGAAAAGCTCCAGTAATAATAATAATAAAAAAAGACAACTGCAAAAGTTCTTGAGTTTAATTACTTCAGAATCTTAAAATTTACAATTATTTGATGGGCATTTTCCAATTCTTTTTTTTTTAAGTAATATTTTGGAGTTTTTTTTCTTATTTGCGTCTTTTACATTACTGTATATTCCCCGTAGGTTTCCCACCACCAATTCACCCGTGTACCGTCACCATAGTCCCTTGTGCTCCCCTCTCCCCTGTTCTGAGCCCCAGTTCTCCCCCTCTCTCATTGATTGTCGCTCTTGTATTTGGTTCCCCTATATTCCTGTTATAAGTGAGACCATTCAATATTTTTCTTTTTCCTTTTGGCTTATTTCACTGAGCATGATCCCTTCTAGTTCCATCCATGTTTGCTGCGAATTGCATGTGTTTATCGTTTTTGAATGCTGAATAGTATTCCATTGTGTATATGTGCCACATCTTCTTGATCCAGCCAATTATTCTTTATGGGAGGGATCTTTTAATTACAGATTTTTATCATTCTGTGAGACAAAAGCAGTTTTAATTTTTACATCTGCCAATGCCTTTGTAAAAATGAGTGAACCTATGAGTCTTCAATTGCCTGCATATTTGTGTACAGTACACATCCCAAGCTAGTTGGTTAGCTTAATTTCATCATTAGTAAATGTGTTAGTGAATTCCATGACCCAATTAATTTAACATTTTAACAGATAAATACAAGGTTTTTTTCCCTTGTTGAGCATTTGAAGCAAGACACGACGGCTGGAGTTACCAGAAATTGTCATTTATTTGATAATTATGGTGTTTGCAAAAGATGGTGACATTCTTGCAGCTCTGAATTTATATCCCTTGAATACAGCGTGAAATTCTCTGATGTGATGTTTGTAACTTGCCTGCAACCTGTTAGGAGTTTTCAATAGACCCAGTAACTGGGAACCTGTTCTTCCTATAGGAATTATCATTTTTGGCTAGAAAATTTTATGGCTCTTGATTTTATTTCATGAAGAATTTAATGATGGTTGAATAACCTTTTTGTCATTTATTGGTAAGCTCAGTTTCAGCACTGTCCAAACGAAAGTTATTCACAAAGCCCTGTGATTTCTTATTATATCTTCCTTTAGAAATATACTACATTGTAAAGATAAGTGTAGAAACTGTAAATTTCCCAGGTGATTATCATCAATAGAAAATGTCTACTTTGCCTTTGATAAGTGTGCTATTCCAATTCAAAGATTTTTTCCCCAAATTAAAGGAAATCAAAATATTCTATGGCAATACACATTAAACCTTAGCAATTTTAAAAAGAGAACTAATGAAATTGCTTGTTACTTTCTCCAAGACCTATTTGAAGCAATTGCTTAAAATATAAGCTAAAACTGTCTCCTGTTGTGGATGAGAAATTTGAAGTGTGTTTATAAATATTTTAGATGCTCCTGTTTTCTCAGATTTCTTTTTCTTTCTTTTTTTTTTTAATAAAAGCATAGCGATTGTAAACATGGTTGTTTTATCTTTGCCCAGGGAGATATAAACTGCTTTATTTCTTTCTATTAATAGTAAAATCATGTTTGAAATTAATACTTTAGTAAGTATAAACAATGGACCCATTTCCCTTTACTCGTGTGTTTTTTGAAGCTACCAATTTGAGGAAGGTTACTTATTTATTTTTTAAAGATTTATTTTATTTATACACACAGCTGGGGTACAGGCCAGAGGTGTGGGGCGGTGAGAGGGTTCACCAGAGACAGAACGGGTAGCAGAACAGGCAGATCAGAACTACACTGCTGAGGGGAGCAGCGGGGCGAGGCAGGAGAGGGCTGCCGCACCATGTGGGACTCTCCCCGGCCGGCGTCGAACTTGTGTCACCGCTGTCAACAGCTCCACAGCGCAGCGCTCAACCTCTGCGCCACCGGGGAGGCCCAGGTTACTTATTTTTTTAAGAAACTTAAATTGAATGCTGAAATTTAATGAGAGACAAAGTACAAAGTGAAAAAAAAAAACCCTCACTTGAAATCAAAGGAATATGAGTCCTAGATTTATCACTTAATGTTTAATAATATGTTGATAAAGCCAATATGTTATTTTTCTCTAAAAAAAAAAAAAACACTGTAAGTGAGAGATAAAGAAGCAAACAGATACCTGTAAGTAGAATCAGAATAAATGTTGAGGAAGTTTTATAAAATCAGTTTTATAAAGGTGAGAAATAAAGGGAAAGTACGAGAAAGAAAGGCAGCAGAATCTGAAGAGGGATCAATAAATATATAACAAGTAGTTTTAGGGTCATGATAAGAAAGTTGTACAATTTTTGCTTATATCACGTTGAACAAAACTTGTCCTCACTATCACTCTAAGCTATAGATGAAACCATCAAGTACTTGGATGGCCATTTCTAGGAGTTCTATGGCTGAAGAGTGGGAGAATGGATGTTAAAGTGCAGCAAGTAGCATCTAGAACATGCAGAATGTAAAGAATCTTTGGAATTCATTAATGAATGAAATAAAGTTATGTAAACCTATCATCAAAAGTATCAGTAGTATCTTCACGCCAGCAGTGAATAGAAATGAAAAATAACAACCAAAATACCAAAAGTTGAAGAACATGAAAAGTGATTAATCAAAAGTATATGCAGGTACAATAATTCAAGACCTTTTTATATTTAGCAGAAAGAATATTCATTCAACAAACATTAACAATTATGGAGTACCTACAACATGAGAGACTCTTCTAAGTATTGTATACATTCTAACTCATTTTATCTTCACATTAGTAAACTTAGAGTTTGACATTACAAATATCATTTTACAAAGAGGAAAAGATAAATGTCTTATTTAAATTCACACTGTCAGAAAATATTAGTACCAAATTTTACTTTATAGTTCATGTTATTGATCAGTACTCTCTATGTTCTACTTGGCAGAGAGATACCAACCCCTCTTTTGGATCTTGAGACCATACCAGGAACAAAGTCAGAAGTAACCCTTGCCTACCTAGGAGATTATATTAGAAACAAATATAGGAATTTTAGGTAGTAATAAATTCTATGAAACGTTGCAGAGAACTATGAAAGGTGTTGCAAATATAATCTGTACTATTTTAAAACTTTTCTCTGTGTTCCAAGCAGTTCTTTCTTTTGTAATATTATTAATCAAGGTCATCATTCCTTTAAAATATTTCTATTTAAAAATGTATACCAAAGAGCGTATGTGTGTGTGCATAATATAATATATTGTAAATGTGTATAAATCATATCACTCCCATTTTCAGGGATAATTTATCCTGTTTCTACTGATTTAAATGACATTAGAAACAATGTGTTAAAGTCAATAGAAAATGGAAGTCTAGGGCCTCCCTGGTGGTGCAACGGGTTAAGTGCAGCGCTGTGGAGCTGTCAGCCATTGTGGCGGGTACAAGTTTGATGCCCGGCCAGAAGATTCCCACATGGTGTAGCAGACCTCTCCTGCCTCGCCCACAGCTCCCCTCAGCAGTGTATTTCCATCAATCTGTCTGTTCTGCTCCCCACTCTGTCTCTGGTGAACCCTCTCACTGCCCCACACCTCTGGCCTGCACCCCAGCTCATATGCAAAAATAAATAAATCTTTAAAAAAAATGGAAGTCTAAAAATCAAGAAATAAAGTTATAGTTCTGACTTCCATTGGGTCCATTTGAACAGTTTTTTTTTTAAAAAGCAGTGGTTGTGAGCCACTACATCAGAGCTCAGTAAACATTTTTGTCAAGTTCAGCTTGTGATTATTTTAGGCCCTATGGGCCAGATGACCTCTGACACTCGTACTAGCTCATTGCAGAGAGAAAGCAATGATAAGCAATTATAAGGACAAATGGAGTTGGCTATGTTCCAATAAAAATATATTTATGAATACTAGAAATTGAATGTCTTGATTTTATGTCACAAAATATTATCTTTCTTGAGAATTTTTTCAACCATTCAAAAATGTGAAAACCATCTTTAGCTTGTAGAGACGAAAATAGGCAACCTGAAGGCTGTAGCTGATCACTCCCGCAAGAGATGATCACTTGGGCCATAGCTACTGCTCACCCTATCACAGGCCCTCAGCAGCCTTTCACTGGGATGCTGCCTCGACCTGTGATACAGCAATAGATGAGACTAGAACCTCTTGACATGAAGATTCCTTGTGCATTGGGTCTCAAACTGAAGGGTGTATAATGGTCACCTGAAAAGATATTAAAGTTCAGATTCATTCTAATGGAGTTCACATTTTTAACACGCATTGCAGGTGATTTTGTTGCAAGTGGTTTTGCACTGCTAATAAGAACCTTGACATCAAAATAACGTAGACTATAGAGCCCATAAATTAGAGGTAACAGAACAGTGAGACAAGCCTCACAATAGAAATAAGAAGAGCAAAAGAATACGAAATAATCTAGGAGCAAGTAGATTGTAAGGAGTAGCTAGACAATTAGTATGGGCAAGTGGGTATAATGTGGTAAGCATGAAGGCCCTCATTCTATAGAGAATATTTAATCAGGTTCTATAAATATATCCTTCTTACCCTGGCGGATGAAAAGAAGACTGAGGACAGGAAAAGAAAGGCGCAAACATACTCCAGAGAGCACTGCAATCTCCACCCAGGGGAATTTACTTTCTCCCTAAGTGGTTCTGCCATTTGTTGTCTCTGTGACTAGTAGACTTCCTTATATTGCCTCTGTTTGAATTGCCCAAGCTCTAATAATAGAATTTTATAAAGTTGTGAGTTTGTTGTGGGTTAATATATGTTAAGTCTTAAATGTGTTCCCTCAGTATATATTACGGTGATTTTTTAGCCATGATACTGTCTGACCTTTTTTTTTTAATGAATTATTTATTTATTTATTTTTTGTAGAAGAACTGGAGTGTAGGCCAAAGGTGCAAGGGTTGAGAAGATTCACCAGAGACAGAGTGGGGAGCAGGAAAGGCAGATTTACTGAAATACATTACTGAGGAAAGCAGCGGGTGAGATAGGAGAGGTCTTCTGCACCATGTGTGTTATAGCTCCCTGGCCAGGGACTGAAATCAGCATAACACTGATAGCCCTGAGACTTAACCCCTAGGCTACCACAGAGGCCCTGTCTGACCCGTCTTAATGGTGTGGTATTGACTGGGTGGCAATTTGTTGGGAATAGTACAAGGTTTATCATTTTTTCCCTGAAAACTCCTTTTTCTTTACCCATAAAAATAAGATATAAAGACCACATAAATTCTGACCCCTTCTTGTTCTGACAATATGTGACATTTACTCATTTAAAAATCACATAAAAGTGCAATTGGAATGTATACAAGTGAATTTAACACATGGTTATTACCATTAGAACCCAAACTAATGGATTACTTTTAAAGGAATTGTTCAGAACAATATTTAGTAGGCTTCTTTTGTTATTTCTTTGAGAGGAACTAAATGGATAAATCCTTTTTATTACTCTGGTGTGCTTTTTTATATATACAAGAATGACTAATGGACATTGTTTTTGCCTTCTATTTTCAAGTACTTTTGAAGCACTTTGAAATTCTTTTATTTCTTTTCACATCCTTTCTGTTAGCATAACAAAGTTAAAATGATTTGTTCTAAAACACAGCCTATAATTTTGTCACTTCTGCCCTAATGGTAAAAAAAAAAAAAGAAGGAAAAGAAGACGCAAGTGTGTACTTATAGCTTATTAGCTGTGCCACAGATCTCATGCTGCTGAAAGGGGAATATAGTCCACAGTCAAAAAAATTAATTTTTTAAAAATATTTTTGGCCACTTCTATATTTAAACATTAATGAGCTATGATTAATACACCAAAAATTAAACAAATTGAATGCATACATTTTGCTAAGTTTGGACATATGCTTATACTCATGATGACATTAAGGGGCTAAATCTATCTTAAGACCTCCCCCCAAATGTTCATGTATTCTTTTGTTTGTATTTTTGTTTTTGGCAGAAGAGCACTAAATCTGAGATTCATCCCCTGTTAAAAAATGAGTAACAAAAACAATTTAGGTGATATACACTGACTTTGACACTTCATCAAGTTGACAGTCTCCTTTCAAAGAAGTGCAAACTGGCAAAGGCAAGACATTTTTATAGGATTTAGACTAAAGAATACAGAGGAGAAAAAGTAGTTGGCCAGCTGGGACTACATGATAAACCTTGTTTTGGGTAAGAAGACTAAGTGTTGCCTTGGCATTTTGAGATTGATGATGGTTAGATAGTATTTGCAGTCAAGTGGAGAATTATCAGGGAATCAGTTGGTAATGGGGTACCCCAAGAGCAGGAAAAGCTCCATTTTGCACCTAGAAAGTCATTTAAACACCCCTTAACAACTTTGAAGTGCATAATACTGTATTGCTAGCTATAGAAACTATGTTCTACAGCAGATCTCCAGGATTTATTCATCTTGTATAACTGAGATTTTATACCTATTGAGGAACAAATCCCCATTTTTCCCTCTTTCTAACCTCCTGAATGTGCCAGATATCTTGTCTGATCTCAAAATCTGGACCTAAAGTTCCAGAAGTGGTTGTTATTGCATTGAAGAGATTAATTTTAATGTACCACTTAAAAATATTCAAATATTTGTTGAAGGAAATATAGCATGGTGGAATCATTGAAACATAATGCTCATTCTAAAACATCCCAAAATTCTTGACAGTCGATGGGTCATAAATAAATTACAGAGGTATGGTTAGTAGTGTGTCTATTTACCTTTATTTAATAATCAGTATTTCCTCAATGAATTTAAATTTTTTTTGTATACATAAAATAGAAACTATTATTCATGCCTTCACATATTTCATAAAAAATGAACATTTATCGAGACTTGTAACGACTCTGTTATTTACACAGCATACTTGCTGTTTTATATGTAGCCATTCAATATTTAGTTTGCTGTGATGCTCTTAACATAACTCAGTCTCCTCATTTTTGTTTTTCATTTTAAAATTTATTTGGAGGAATAATTGCTGCAGCGTTACTTTCTCCCCTTAGTTGAAAGTCAAAGCATATGACAATATTTTGGTATTTCTGAATTTAGAGAATAGTAGGAACATGGCAACACGTACTTTATTTTGAACTCAAGTAAAAAAAAACAGTCAGGGGGCCTCCCCGGTGGCGCAGTGATTAAGCGCTGCGCTGTGGAGCTGTCGGCAGCGGCGATGCGAGTTCGACGCCCGGCCAGGGAGAATCCCACATGGTGCGGCAGACCTCTCCTGCCTCGCCCGCTGCTCCCCTCAGCAGTGTATTTCTGATCTGCCTGTTCTGCTACCCGCTCTGTCTCTGGTGAACCCCCCTCGCCCCCCACCACACCTCTGGCCTGTACCCCAGCTTGTATGTATAAATAAAAAATAAATCTTTAAAAAAAAAACCAGTCAGTTATTTCACAAGTAAAATGGGCTTATTTGGAAACGTCAAAGAAAAAGAGGCAGACTAAAAAGTGTATTCTCATGGCAGTAGTCACAAACACATGATAGTTCAGAGGTCCACCACACATGTAACCTCTCGGGGACCCCTTCTCCCTCCACTGGAGAGGAAAGGCTGTATCATTCCTTACCAAAGACACAGATATATTGGGCACAGAGTTTGCTGATTTGCATAGGTGACACTTTTCTAGCTTTCTGACCTTATTTAAATAGGGTTTCTATACATTTTTTTAACATATGTAATATTCAGTACTTTTTTTTTTAAGATTTATTTATTTATACAAGCTGGGGTACCGGCCAGAGGCATGGGATGGCCAGAGGGTTCACCAGAGACAGAGTGGGGAGCAAAACAGGCAGATCAGAAATACACTGCTGAGGGGAGCAGCGGGCAAGGCAGGAGAGGTCTGCCGCACCATGTGGGATTCTCCCTGGTTGGGCTTTGAACTCACATCGCGAGCTGCCGACAGCTCCACAGCGCAGCGCTCAACCGCTGCGCCACCAGGGAGGCCCAATATATTCAGTACTTTTAATAAGTCCTAGTTACTTTTTTCATTCTGAGATGTGTTAAAAGATAAACCAAGGCATAATAAATGTTTTAGAAGTTGATTTGAGCAAAAATCGTTCAAATCAAAATGCACCAAAAGGGGAGGGGTTGGCATGCTCTGCAAGAAGAGCCAAAGGAAAGGTTTCTAGAATGTGCAAAAGCACAGGAGGAAAATAATCTGATTAGTTGCAACTGAAAGCTTGTTGGCTGTTGGTGGTGGGTTGTCCTTAGTGTTTTGATTTCATTACCTTGAAGCCATTCTAGACTTTGATTTTGGTTTGCTTATGGCCGCTGTGGCACTAGAGCCATGACAGTCTAATGGGTTCTTGTTTAATTAATTTAGCAGATATCTAGTTTACTTTTTTTTAAAAAGATTTATTTATTTAGGGCCTCCCTGGTGGCGCAGTGGTTGAGCGCTGCGCTGTGGAGCTGTTGGCAGCAGCGACGCGAGTTTGACGCCCGGCCGGGGAGAATCCCACATGGTGCGGCAGACCTCTCCTGCCTCACCCACTGCTCCCCTCGGCAGTGTGTTTCCATCCATCTGCCTGTTCTGCTCCCTGCTCTGTCCCTGGTGAACCCTCTCGCCGCCCCACGCCTCTGGCCTGTACCCCAGCTTGTATGTATAAATAAATAAAATCTTTAAAAAAAAAGATTTATTTATTTATGCATACAAACTAAGGTACAGACCAGAGGCATGGGATGGCGAGAAGGTTCACCAGAGACAAAGTGGGGAGCAGAACAGGCAGATAGATGGAAAGACACTGCTGAGGGGAGCAGTGGGCAAGGCAGGAGAGATCTGCAGCTCCATGTGGGAATCT
Organism: Scalopus aquaticus; assembly: GCA_004024925.1. NCBI lineage: Eukaryota > Metazoa > Chordata > Mammalia > Eulipotyphla > Talpidae > Scalopus > Scalopus aquaticus. The sequence continues at coordinate 56,783 of PVIJ01007892.1, read as the reverse complement.
CCTTGGCTGGGCATCAAACTCACGTCGCTGCTGCCGACAGCTCCACAGAGCAGTGCTTAACCGCTGCGCCACCAGGGAGACCCTAGTTTACTTTTTAAATAAGATTCTGCTTTCTTCTTGAGGAAGGGAAGTATAAGCAATGGTGTCTCTATGGGGGTAGAGATTGTAATTTTTTTTTCATGAAATTTGAAACTCAGCTAAATTGATGTCAACATTCTTAGTATCAACACTGAATTATTGCAGTTATTTTACACTTGATGTTACACTCCTCGGTGTCATTTACCTCAACGAATTTTTTCCAGCATCCTCATTTATCTGTTTATTTATATTTTAAAATGAGACTTGCTTTCTTGCAGCAATAAATATAATTTATTCAGAATAAAGTTCCAACTGACACTTTTAAAAAACTTTAAGACTTTGCTTTTGCTTTTGTTCTCAGGACTCGTTCTCATACATTACCACATTACCACCATCTTCCTTCACTTTTATTATTTGTCTTCCATCTCATGGCACTCTTAGATGCTAACCTACTACAATAGCAGTCTCAATTAATGTCCACTAAAATGTGTCCAATGTAAGTTGTTTCGTATTTTCTGCTACCACTTATATGCCTCTAAGTAAAATGCCAGCATTTGATTTTATTATCATTTTAAATATTAGGGAACTACTTGAATAGTGGAAATAATTGAAAATTAAGTGTAACTGAGTATCAAAAAATGTATTGATGGAAATACCAATTAGATGAAAAGAATAAAGATGTTTAGTGGAGAGTTGTAATTTGTTTGAATTAGACATCAATAACTGTTAGAAATATAGCTTTTTAAAACAATAACTATTGAAAATTATAGTTAATGGTGAAAATGGACATCATAAAAATCCTCTGCAAAAATAAAACTAATAAAATTTGGAAATCTATTATTGCAAGCACTTTTAAATTTAAAATAAAAGTAGTAGTTTTGCATTTCAGTCATTGTTTAAAAATGGTATTAAAATTTTTAACGTTATTCTTTAAAGGATCTTTTCCACCATGATAAACTAAGCAAGTTTGGTTAGAAAGGTATCCTTATGATTTCAAGTATAAGCAAAATGAGTTCTGATGTAAAATTTAGAAACAACCAAAATTTGTATATTGTTCATGCACTGGATTTTTAATCACTGGATTTTTAATTTTTAATCATCTTCAGAAACTTCCTGAAGATGTATGTTTAAATTTTAGTATTCAGTTGATTCATCTAATGGCATTTGGGTGAATCAAAGTGTAGGAGGTTAAAAATAGAAGTACGTAGTTTGTTCTCATTCATTCACTCAATAAATATGTGTGGACTAAACAGAGTTAGTGCAGTGGTAAAAATTCAAAACCACTACAAAATCAACCTATGCTTCCCTTCTCCAAGCTATTTTGTCATCATTGCAATAAATGGATTCATTCACTAAACTATTAACTATTTTTTTACATAACATGAAGCAATTCTCACAATACGAATTTCTGATTCTCATTTCAAAACAATTTAATCATTAATTGGGCCAGTTCAATTTCACAAGTTTTCAAAGTCTCTCCATGCTCACTAAAAATCAGCATTGAAAATGAATGTTACATGCAAGCTGAACAGACTGCATTGAGACACATTAATTTGTTTCAGACTGGTTTTACTATATAAGATATATTCAACATATATATTATATATTAATATAAGATACCAGAATACTACAAATACCAAAGCTGGAAAGTGAAATAGTTATTAGCTTGAGGTCCTTAATTTTCCTTGAATATGTGTCTCAAACTTTATGGTTTCCCAAATAATATATAATTATACAAGTTCAAACTACTGAAGCTGGAAAGTTGTTTAAGTGTAATTTGTAAATCCCTACTATTCTACTAGTTGTGTGTGTGTGTATGTGTGTGTTTTCATGTTGCAAACTCAGTGTAAACTAAGCATGGAATTCAGCTAGAATTAGAATAAGCATCTGTGTAGAACCAAATTATGTGTTGGTGCAGTGAGACTTTTGTAAGTCTCACTCTTGGAATTGTTAATTGAGTTTGGAGTAAAAATAGATGAAAAGAATCTCTGTTAATTAGATGTGGGCACTGCTTGGAAGTTGTTGTTAAATAGGTAAAGGCAAATATGAATTTAAAAAGACAATAATGAAGATCCCGGGAGTACTAGCATGAGGGGTAGACATGGTTTATTTTAAAAAGCAGGTTTTTTTAAAGTACTAGAAATTTTCGAGGTAAGTTGTAATGCCCCAGATGCACAAGTATATATTAAAAAGGAAAGTAACGTAAACAGCATAATTTCTGTTCCTAGCCTAGAATAGCTGAAGACGTATTCTAACTGTGCAAATTATTTTGCCAAATCAGGGTAGTAAATTCCCCTAATATTAGAGCATGAAACTCTAGTCCTGACCTAGATAAATATATGGATTATGTTTACAGCAAATCACTTCATTAATTTTCAAAAGTCATTATAGGATAATGCTTTAGAAACATAAGTTTTAAAAGCGTCAGACCTGATTAGAATATCATTTTTTTGTTGTTTATGATGTCAGGTATATTAATTATTCATTCTCTGATAGTTTCTTCATTTGTAAAATAATAATATCCAATTTATTGGGAGGACTAAATGTGGTAATGTATGTAAATTACTATTCACATATGTGACATAGGTGTTCAATACATAGCAGTATTATTATTGCTAATAATTCTCAAATAGAAATTTAATTTCTAAACTCTTGTTTCATATTTCTTTACCTTCCTTAACAAACTTCATGGAAATATCCTGTATCTTAACATTCTTAAAAAGATGAAGAGAAAAGTCAAGTAAAACAATAGTTGATATTGCTTTGGCTGGGGGGTGAGGTGGGGAAGGGGGATTGTTGAGGTAGTTTTGCTATGTTTTAGAATATATGTTTATACCATTTAAAATGTATGACACCACATATGCCTACCAATAACCCTACACCCCTCTACCCTTTATTCCCACCCTCTCTTCCTCCAGAAACCTCAGCTCTGCAGTCAGAATCCAAGGGATTGTTAGCTTTATTTTGTCTGCTCATTAGCTTTGTTCTTAATATTCCACAGAAAGTTAAAGTTAAATCATCTGGCATCTGTTTTTCTTCTGACTTATTTCCTTTTGAAATTAATTGTCATGAATATACTATGTGAAAAATTTGGAGTTTGTAGTTTCTTAAGATATATATTTCATATGGTATTTTCCATGAATTTGGTATTTTGACTTTTTTCCTAACTAAGGGCATTAACTTATCTTTTCACTGATTCATTCAGTAAGTTACCTTTACAGATGGTCTGCTTTATTTTAGGCAGTAAGACTTATTTGAAATTTATAAGACTTATAGCCAATGAGAAGTTAATCTTCAAGCTGAGTTAAATTTCGTTTCAATAATTTTTAAAAGGTTTCTATTCACTAGCAAAAAGATTAAATAATAAGAGAAAATGCAGAGAATCTTAAAATGTGCTACTTTAAACCATATGTTGTCATGGATATTAGTAGAATATTGGCATATAATACTTGAAATACTAATTTTTTTAAAAAATCACAATAAAATTTTATGTATTAATATAGTATAATATTATTGTTTTACACAAGAGACAATGCTAAGAATGTAGTATAAATATATAACTAAGAATTATTTTATTTTTTGTTGCTTTAGTACCTATTTCTATGTTGACTAACATGAAGAGAATGTCTCTGAAGTTTCTTAAGTACTCTAAATTTTTATCATTGGTCATTTCTGTACAAATTAGGTTTACATTCTTGTTTTTTCAATACCCATTCATTATCTCATTCAACTTATTTTGATTTGACTGAACCATGGCCATAATAAGATGTGCTGCTTCAGATGAAATATTTTCAAAAAGGTATTCTTTTGAAAATTATTCTCCTAGGAGATCGGATGCATATTTCTGCTAGGTAAATAAACAGTGAAGTGACTCAGTAAATAAGGAAATAAAATATTAGGTTTTACACACAAACCTACAAGGTTTACAAACCTACAAACAAAATCAAACCTACAAGCAAAATCAACAATAATATATTGTAGTAAATGTCTGACAGCAAGGCACACTGTCTCTGAGGAGGATATTTCAGCTGGGTTGAGAAAACTGGGGTTGTGTCAGCCTTGGTCTGAGTTGGGAAGAAAGTTTCAGTCAAAAAGATCATGTTCCTCAGTTCTGATAAGAGAGAAGCAAGTATATTAGAGGGACAGAAAGGAGGCCATAATGGCTCAAGGATCTTGTAGGACAGTATAGATCTTATTTAAATCATTCTAAAATTTAAATGTATACTAAGTAATTTTGGGAAATCAGCAACATATTTCAGGCAGCTGAGTAATGACACAGTACAACTTAAGTTTAAAACAGAAATTTGGCTGTGTTGTGATGTTAGTTTGTAGATTGACAAGAATGGGAGTAAGGGAACTAATTATTTGGTGATTGTAGTGGTAGAAGAAAGCACATCTGCATACATGTTCTTCACTGTATGGTCACATGATTTAGTAAAATGATATGTCGTGCTCAAATGCTGGAAATCACATGCAAAATCACCTGTTCTCATGAACACATTAAACACATCATGATCCATCTGTGTACTGCAGCAAGAAACAGAACAAACACCCAACCTCCTGATGTCTTTTGTTTGCTTAATGATTATTGGTCGCTGTGATATATTGGTCTCATAATTTCAATATGTAATTATCGCTGTGATATATTGGTCTCATAATTTCAATATGTAATTATTATATGTCTTAAACTTACTGTCCATTAAATACTACTGAAGTTGATTTCTCCCCAAACCACTACTGTTACAATATCTGATTTGATATTTCTGTAATATAAATATATTTACATTTGAATGTAAATTATATAAATGTATTTCAATTATAGCCTTATAATTATATAAATAAGACATTATGCTAATATAATTTTTGCAAAAATTTGTATAACTACAAAATATATTTTTAAATATTTTAAAAATGCTATAATGCTGCTTTCCATTCTGCATATCACTAAAATACCTAAAGCTAGAACTGAAAATCTGTTTCCTAGTTGAAATATTTTGTCTATACAAATGAACTAAGAATTTTCAAGAAGTAATGCCTTCTTAGATTTTTATTTCAGTAATTTAAGTACATTTGAACTAGCAGTGTTAGGATAATTAAAATGGCAATAGCACTAATTTAATTCTAAGTGCCCATAATATTGCAACAAAGATTATTTAAGTTTAGTTTTTGTATTTGCTTGCTTGAAAATTTCAGTTGTGCTATCTATGTAGGGTAAATGAATGTGTTCATAGTCTTCAGTCTTCAATCTTTTCATTTCTGTTTCTTTCATACTTCAAAGATATAGGTCCAAATAAATTTCAATATATGTGACAAATTAATCTGCAAGTAATTTCAGATAACATGCCATTGATTTATGGTAGATTTCCAATAGACAAATGCATTTTCTAGCTAGAAAAATGTTTTCTTAAGTAAACTTAATATTCCTATAAATATTATAAATATTTATTATTCAAGTGTTAACCTAAATTTAAGAATAGTTCTGAAATAATGAGTAAATTTAATGTTCATTTTCCGGTTGTTAGTATGCGCTAGATCTTAACAACATTACAGTAAATTTAATTTTTTTTAACCTTATGCTCTATTTTAGATTTTAAAAGCATAGTTCTTGTATTTTCCAGATTGTTGCATTGCGGGAACAAAATGTTCATATACAAAGAAAAATGGCATCCAGTGAGGGATCCACAGAATCAGAACATCTAGAAGGAATGGACCCAGGCCAGAAAGTTCATGAAAAGGTATGACATGCACAACATGCTTTCACAAGGAAGTGTTTATTTGATTTATCATTTAACAGAAATGAGACATGAAATCAGTTGAATTAACATTCTTTATATTTTTGATTCTTTGATCAAAGATTCATGATGATTTCATTTATTGCTCTTAATTTGTCTTAAAATATGTTTGTGTGTATATATTTGAATATTTGAATATCTTTTATTTGAATTTCTTCTTTCTGTTACCTTAATTTTTCAGAATGATTCATATAGTAATAAAATTGAATAGGTGTATGGGGACATCTACATATAGGCATATAAATATATATCCAGTGCTCTTAAAACTACAATAATAACTTTGATCTATAAGTTGTATTATGCCAGTTGGTGACTAATCTGTGATTTATCACTGCTGACAATTTGTGGAGTCTCTTATTTGAGTTAGTATTTTCCTTGTATTTGGAAAAGTCCCAGAAGCTCTTCTGTTAATGAGAAATTTCATAAAAGGGTATCTGAAGTCATAGAACTTCTGCCTTTGTTTAGGAGAAAAGTGATTCCTCTTTTGGGTAGGAGTTATCCCCAAGCCAAGGAAATGAGCAGTCTGTTTGGCCCTTTTCTGTGATGAACCATTTTTTTCTAGCACAAAAGGAAGTTCTGTTCCTGGGAGGTCTGGGATCAGATACAGTTGACATAGGCATTTCCACATCCTGTGCATGACAGGAGTCTCTCCTAGGTATTTGCCTTTAACAAATTATTTCTTTGGATGTTTGAGCTCCTTAATCATCAAGACCACATGCATCAGATAGCTTAATTGGTGTTATTGTGAATGTCAAGAGGTTTTAAAACACAGAGATTTAGAAGCAAGTGACTATACTACAAAACAAATGGCACTATGCTTCTTAGCAGAAAATAAATTGAACACTTTCTCACTGAAACAAATGGAGGACTTCATATGTTTCCTCTTTGAAGTATAAAAGTGAAAGGAAGCCGAATAAACCAGACTCATTTCCTGACACCACCATTAATTCTGCTGGCTGAGAAGCAGAATTTTTCTTTTAGACTTCGTGTTTGAGCCTTTATTCAAGTATCTTATGGAAATCTTAAAGTATTGAAAATAAACTACAGTCTGACAGATTTTATGAGCTGTAATTGACCTGAAGAAATTCTTTTCTTCAGGTAAATAAACTGACACTAATTCATTAAATATACCCCCAAGCATTTTAGAATAAGGTACTTGCAAGCAAAACTCAGCTTAGGAAACAAAGATGTAATTTTCTGTTACTGTTTCAGTAACATTGTACATACCTTTCCACATAGAAATATAAAATCACCCTGTTAGGTGTTAATGTGGTCTTTACAGTCATATGGTCATCTCTCTTTTTCTTAGAAGTCTATAGATTACTATTTTCTGTAACAGTGTTGTATTTATGCTAATCTAGACTGAAATTTAATAAATATGCCTTTTCAAAGACATAAAGAATTTGAGATCTTTTCTATTCTCTTATAAATCATTTGATCCTTAAAACAACATTTTTTTGTGTGGTGAGTTACTTATCCTTTTTGAAGTACTATTTCTTCAAGGTGTAAACCCTAAGCATTCAGACATTATAGACTGTAAAACAATTCATGTCTGACTAATTTTGAGACACTGGTTTTGGAATTTGGATGAGGATCTATGTATAATTGATCTTTGACCCTACTGACTTTCAGAGCTATGTGTATAGATGAGGGTTCTAGTACTTGGTGACATAAATTACTTGTGTATAACTTTTTTGCCTTATAGTTCTTGGTTATGACATTTCAGCCAGTGTAGAAGATAAGTTCTCTGTCACTGGTAACTCATGCACTTTTTGTTATGCACATAACTAAAGATGTTTAAGCATTGTGTTTTTTTTTTTAATTTCCCAGATTCATAGAAATTGTGATTTCCAAATGCCTTGGAATAACAATTTACTATGATTATTTAAATATCATGCCTGTATTCTCCATTGTGACCCTAAATTACATGTAATATGTCATGCATATATATATTAAATTTAAAAATAAGGGAGCTTATTTTTATGTTTCAATTCAAATTATTCCTCAGATAAGCTAAGATAATACTCCAAAATTTTTGTCTATATCATATTTCTTTAGCTGACATTTCTTTCTGTGTGTGTGTGTGTGTGTGTGTGTGTGTGTGTGTGGTGAGAACTATTTTTAGCTTTCTATTCGCAACTTTCAAATGTATAATACAATTTTGTTAACTGTAATCAACATCCTCTACATTAAATCCCTAGAACTTAATCGTCTTCTAACTGCTGATATTTAGAGATAAAATATGAAATGATAACCTAATCATTATTTTTATTCTCCATATATAATACTCCTACATTACACACATGCAACATTATAATGCATACTTTCCCCAGTATTATCCACTATAACATGATTATTTAAAGTATATCAATATCACTGAGAAGCAAGTATACTAGGATTATAATTTAAATCCTGACAATTATTTTATTGAGAAGTATTTAAAAAGTATATTCAAACAGAAAAATATAATATTATTTTAGGGGGTATCCATAAGGAAGGTCATCAGTGTAGGACGAGTATAGTACTAGTATCTAAATTTCAAAGTGTCTTTTCTTAGGGGGATGAACAAAACTATTGTTAGATACTATGGAACTGTCAGAAAGTGACTTTAAGTCCTAGTTACAAGGATTACCATTTGTTTAGGGCAGTAAAGTTACTTAAATTATATAGTCAGGGTGGGTTATTAGCCAACAGGAGATGCCTTATGTCAGTGGTTTGAGAACTCTGTTGACAAAATAGTTGATAAAAATAGTCTCATAAAAGCACACTCTAAAACAGTCCTTATTACTCATAGAAAAGTCATGTAATTATTATCAACATTTTAAAAGCAAAAAAGAAAAAATAAGCTTAACTCAAACAAGCTAAAATGTCTGTGTGTGCAATAAATCTAACCACTTATCCTGGAATATAAATATTCACAGAACATCAAAATTTTTTAGAATACTAGTGGATTCAATAATTTTCCTGTTGTTTTCTGGAGGAGAATTAATTTGCGATTTTTTTTTTCAATCAACACTGCTTTTGTAAAGCAGAGACTGATACTGCTGACCTGTGTTTTCTGTACTTTTAATTACTTTATTTTTTGGTTGCAAATGTTTGCTAGGTGATGTGGATAGGTAGACAGATAATGGTAGAGACTCAGAAGACATAGTCCCTGCAATAAATTCACTAAGAAACTAGAGTGAGAAATAAACATGCCTGAATTAGTAAAACAAAACCTGATAAATATAAAGTGGTGTCAAAATTATATCGGAGTTTATCAAGGAAATACGTTAATTCTTCTTGGGGGTGTCAAAGAGGCAGCCTGTAACAGTGATTTGTTTGCAAGTAGTAGACCTGGATTTAAACACCATCTCTGTCGTTTACTGTCTGTGTGACCTTACACTTTAATATCCTCGAGCAACAGTTACAGGTAAATAGTCATGCCTAGTAGATGGCTTTGTTTTAAAGACTAGAAACACTATGAATGACAAAAATTCTTGGCACAATGATTACAAGCAAGACAGAGTGTCCTTCCAATATAGAGTTATATATATTTTCATGGTTCTTTGTTGCCCAATAAATATTAGTGGTGACCTTCATGAAGGGTGTTAAGGAAGAGGTCCTATTCTGGCTGGTTGGGATGCAGCAGGGACAGGACAGATAAGGGCACAGGGAATAAGAATGAATATGATGAAGGAACAGGTGCAAGGTGGGTGGGGAGAATGTAAAATAGAAATGGCAAGGAAGAGCTTTTCAGGAGATGGGGTTCACACTGGCACCTGAAAGAGTACAGGGAATCAACCATATGGAAAATTTTAAGAGGTTTGGAAGCAAATAACACACTAAGTGCAAATGTAACAAGGGTAGGAAATAACTTCTTTGGCGTGTCTTCAAGAAGGAAGATTGACAATGTAACTAGAATCTAGTGGTCAGGAGAGAGTAGCACATACTAGAATGAGAGACAGGCAAACCTATTTTTTTTCTAAGATTTATTTATTTATACATACAAGCTGGGGTACAGGCCAGAGGTGTGGGGTGGCGAGATGGTTCACCAGAGACAGAGCGGGTAGCAGAACAGGCAGATCAGAAATACACTGCTGAGGGGAGCAGCGGGCAAGGCAGGAGAGGTCTGCCACACCATGTGGGATTCTCCCCGCCTGGGCATCGAACTCGCATTGCGCGCTGCCGACAGCACCACAGCGCAGCGCTCAACCACTGCGCCACCAGGGAGACCCCAGGCAAACCTATTTTTAAACCAGGAATCTCATTAACAAAGGGACTGCATGCAAATAGGAACAAGATAAATACCTGGTATAAAGCCTTTACAGATTTCCAAAGTGTTTTACATAAGTTGTTTTATTTGATTCCTATAATAACCCCGTGAGGTTTATAAGGCACAGAATACTCACTCAAAGTCATACAGCTTTGAACAGGAGCAGTGGAGATAAGTAATATTAAACATATATACAGATTTTGAAAGTTGAATGATGGGTGAAAAAAGGGCAGAATATAAACTACCTGACGTTATGGGTTTCAGTATATATGAGTACTTGGCACAAAGTCTTAAATCTGTCATGTGTCTAAGAGGATGGAAGAACTTATTGGAGTGCACAAGTGACTTAGAAAAGAATCAAAACTAAATCTCAGACAAAGTGAATTTTGTTACCCATTTAATGATGTTGCCCATTCCACAATCGCCTCATCTAAAGTACTTCTCCAGTAATTCTTACTAGGTTCTCCCTTGTTACTAAATTTTTAACTCTATTCCATTTTTATAACACAAATTTCTTCTCACATAAAAATAATTCTTTTTGACCATACTTCTAACACCAGCTATTTCACTATTGTATGCTCCCCTTTGCAACAAAACTCTTCAAAAGGTGATCTACTCACTGTTCCCAGGTGTTTAATGTGCTTTCTTTTATAAGTCAATTCCATTAGTCTCTGCCCCTCTATTCCACAGCACCACTCCAGGTACTGTCATCATTAAATGCTAATTGCTAAATACAGTGGCTGATTCAGCTACATTTGACACAGTTGATCACTCACTCTTTTTTCCTCCATAATGTCAATCACCTCAAAACTCTTAAGTATTTCCCATTTTCCTATGGCTGTGCATGATTTCACTTTTCACTTCATCTCCAATTCCACCCAACACATTGGGCTCCTGATGATTGGCTTTTCCCTCTTCCTAAAATCCCCATGTCTTCCTCACCTCCAACAAGCCTTTAGTCAAAAGTCATCACATATTCTAATATCATATGTCATTTGTTTATGTAGAATGTGTATATTTTGTTGTTTGTCATCCCATCTAAAGAATAAATTCCATGAGACTTAGGATCATTTTTGTTCACACTGAAGCTCAGATACTTCCAACAATTCTTGGCATGCGGTAAGATCTTCATATGCTCAATAAATAAATAAATATGCAATACCATACTTTCTTAACTATTGCTACTTTATAGATACTTGTTTTTAAAATTATCTGTTTTTCAAATCACATTTAAAAAGTCCATTAAGATTTTGATTGGAACTTCTTAATTTGAGAAGTCATCTCTTCAATATACTGTCCTATATTTTAGTACCTGTGTCTCTCTTTGTGAATTCTTTTTGTTCATCAGTAAAATTGTTTAATTTTTAATTAAGGTATACCGATTATATTTTTTCTAGGCATTAACAAATAATATTTATTTATAGTTTTACTGCTATTGTGGTCATTATCCTCTTAATATTTTGTCTAATAATTTATACTGGATTATAAAAATGCTATTGATATTTTGATATTAATATGCTATTCAGCAAAATGTAAAACCAGCATTTCTGATAGTTTGTTGTGCTCTTATTCTATTAAAATATTCTTAGTTTAACAACTAAGAAATATTATTCTCTCTTCTTTTACTCCCCATTATTATTTCTTGCATACTTGTTGACTAAGTCTTCAATATACTTATTGAAGTATATATTTCATTCTGACCCATGAAAATCTTGGGTCAGAATGGCATACTTGACTTGAGTAGCATTATCATTAAAGCTTAGATCTTTAAAAATCTTATAATGTCAAGTATGCCATTCTGACCCAAGATTTTCAAAGATCTAAGCTTTAATGATAGTGCTACTCAAGTTTTACCATTAACTCTGATGCTTACCATAGCAATCTTTTATCAGATTTGGAATCTCCCTGTTACTAGCTGTTTTCTATGAAACTTTTTGTCAAGAATAAGATGGTTTCATCTTTCAGATTTTAGCATTTGCATCTAAACCATAAGTATGCTTCTCTAACAGAAATTAAATTTAAAGATAGAAAAAATAAATATTTCTTATGATTTATGTTCATCATTTTGATGTCTGTTACCATTTGTTTACATGTATAATTATGATCTGATTGGGATATAGATAAGTTGAACTCTCTTTTGACAACTTAAATTGAGTACTTGCGGACCCAATTGAGCCAAGTAATAAATCAGGTAACATTCTCAGGGAACATTCTTAATCTATCTGCTTTTCCAAAAATCTACAAAACTTAATCAGACTAAAAGGACCAGTTCCCCTTTTAATAATGAGCTGGAAAATGCAACAGGTAGCATATGAACCACTGTTTTTAAAATGTCATTGCTTTTTTTGAATTTTCATTTAAAACAGGTGGTCCCTCAAAATGAATTGCCATTCAGGTAGCATTGCCATAATGCACTGGCATACTAGCCAAGTCAGACCTTCCCAGATCAATCACTGGCCTGCTTTTGAAGTTCCACTAGTACTAATGTCATCCCCTAATAGGGTAGTTCTTCAAGGAGGGTTTCCCTTTCTTCAGTTTGAGGCTTAGGTTGAGAACACTTATGTTCTTGAACTCATCGACATGAGTAAGTCAGGAATGTCTTCCATAGTCAGGCACATACTGTACTGGAAACACCCACTGACATTGAATTTTGGATTCAGGACTGTAAGAGAATTTGGAATAACTTTGAACTTCAAGAACAGCCTGTTTTTCCTCCTCTTTTGAGGTAATTATGCAAATTATCCACCCCCTACCCTCTCTTATATCAAGACACAGTGGAGACATTTAGTCACCTCTGGGACAAGGGTTTCTACTTTCCTTTTAAGGACATATCTAATAGGACTGCCTGGGTATTCTTCCAGGAAGAAAATTGATCGTCACCAGTGTTGCTTCTAGCTGAACAAAGAAGCATTTGAAAATTTCTCAGTTGAAAACAAAGATAAAAACAAATCCCTAACTACACACACTTTACCTCCTTGTATCACCTAACTATGTAGAATATCTAAGAATTTTTAGATGAATATCTTTCCACATTAATCATCAGTATGTTTATTTCATATTGTAATATGGGAAATGACCACTTCTTTATTTTTCATTTCTGAGTGTTATTATCATTATTAATGGGACACTGAATAGAAATTCCTCATGTATTATAAAGACATTAAGACAGTAGAAAACTGAATGCCTGTCATGCCTGAAACATAGGAGATAGTGAGTGAGTTGTATTTTAAACATTATGAGTATATCATAACTTCAAAATAACTATAATTTCTCAGATGAAAGTATTCTTTCTTTTAAATTTTGTGTAAATTTAAATTGGCTTAAAGTTTCTGCACAAAAAAATTAATCTATTTTATATTTATCAGCACATTATTGATCACATTGAACTAAAAAAACAGAAAGGCAAAAGTCTCTCAGTTGGATGCTTAAAAAAGTTTTATCAGGAATTTGCTATGTCATAATGACTTTGCAAATTGATCTGCTCTATTATACAAGTTAATTTATTCTCATTTTTCATAACTAAGAGGTAAAATTAGGTCTTTCCATTTGAAATATTACTTGTTTTTTAAATAGATACTAGGATAAAGAATACTAATTCCTGGGGTCTGTTATCTCATGTTTTATTACATTCATTTCACCAATGATTTTATTATTTTATTACCTTAAACACATTCCTTTTTTATGTCAGACAGTTTTATTTAGGTTTGATGATTAAATTTCATAAAGTAATTAGTAAGGTAATATAGACCTATGGTTCTTAAACCAACTAAACTTTACAGTTACTTAGAGGGTTTTAAAAACAATATATATATGTAGTCCATCTAGGGTCTGGAATACAGTACAGGCTAAAGAGCTAGTAGAGTTTTGGTGATTGAATTAATAAATGAAACAATGAGTAAACAAAACAGAATTAACAAAGGAGAGACTGAACAAAAGAAGGTAGTAAAGTCAAGTCAGAAGAAGAGAAAAAGAAGATTGTTAGAAATATGATAAATGACACTGGAATCATAATGCCTGGGTTCAGATCTTAATGTTAATACATTTTAGTAGTGCCCCTTCAGCAAAATACTTACCCTTCAGGTTTCAATTTCCTTTTCTGGATCCAATACTTTATTAGAAAGTATTAAAAAGTTTATTCACAGAATGATCTTAGAGCAGTATCTAACGCACAGTCAACACTTCATAATGAAATATTAGTGAAATAAGACAACCACAAGCAATAAGTTGTTAGGAAACTATCCTTAGTAGCAGTAAGCTTACCAGTTATAAATTGTTGGGTAGGTACTCAATGAATATTAGCTATTATATTATTTTTCATTAATTTAATGAAAGATACAGTCTTATTTGGGCATTTGGAGATAAATTCTAATTTGAGGACATGAAGTAAAATAAGGAGATAAGCCTCTTTTGGAACAAAAGGAAATATTTGCTAGGATATCAAATTGGCTGAAGTGTTCTCAAGTTTCTCCTTAAGTCAATGTCTTATCTAGGATTTCCTCAGAGTTCACAAGCACACTTTTCTGTGAGCCTATGGAAATCCTGGTTTATTGTTTTATATGAATACTTCCTTCACCATAAGACTCTGTTGATGTGCCTGAAATTTACTGTCAGTTCTACTTTTATTATTATTATTATTATTATTATTATGCTTGTGAATACTTTGGACTATGTTCTTTTTCCTAAGTTTCTATATTTCCTTAGTACTAAATTTTACTTCTCACAGAATGAAATATATTTTATAAAACTTTTCTATTTTGTAGTTTCTTCCCAATCTTCCATAGAATTATTACTGTTAGATTACTTATATTAATGATTGCAAATCATAATGTAACTTCTCTGATCAGATGGTCATAATTCAATTCTAACCATAAAACTACTTTCAGAAATAGAATATAACTGCTCAGAATTTGCCCCCTAGGTGCTGATAAATTTGAAGTATATCTGTGTCTTTAATAACTCAAGTTAATTAATAGTAAGATAAATTCTTAATTTCCATTCATTGGTCTCACCTTGTCCTATTTTCTCTAGAATAAATGATAAACCATTAAAAGTAAGTTACATAAAAAATACCTACTTTAATTTCACTGTGAGAGAGAGGATAAAGGACATATGGCTTAGACATAAAAAACATGGGGAGGTGTCAAAAATATACAAATCAAGTTTAGGAATGTGTTCAAAATGAAGACTAAGTCATCAGCTCCCATAGGGACAATAGTTATCAGTGCTCTATTATGCAGAGAGTAGATTTTAAATACCCTCACTACCAAAATAATAGTAACTATGTGAGGTGGTCAGTTCATAATATATTTGTATATCCAGTAATCACATTGTACATCCTAAGCTTATGAATGTGATATGTCAGTTATATCACAATTTCTGGGGAAAATTATCAACTGCCAAAATACAATAATTACTCAAGGAGAAAAACAAAAGTTAATCAAAATAGTTATTCTGCATAGGCAGCATCAATCTGCTTTGATTACATAGTTCATAAATTCCCTTGAAAAACTTGTCAAGAAAGATGTATCTGAAGGAAAGTTAATTTTGCTATCTTAACACAGCGACTTAAATATTCTCTGTTCTGTAGATTCAGCAGGCATTATTTTACCACTTAAAATAAATGTGGAAAATCATTCATTTTTATGTTTAATAAAAGCCATAACTCTTTGGCAGAGTAGAAGAGCAATGTGTAGCTACTAACATATAGTTAAAACAAGTAGTAACTATTAAAATAACATAATACAGAATGGAATGCTTACATTAGTAATTTAACTGTGCTGCTGCTTTTAAAAACATGTTCTAATAATTTTTAATATGCAATAAAGTTACAAGTATGATAAAAATATTAATACCAAGATCATTTTGTCAAAGATTATCAAACACGGAGAAAGGTGTATTTCCATTGTTTTCCTGGTAGAACATGGAAGAACTTGTTTAAATTCCTGGCTTTAGCTCAGGAGAAGTTAGGGTAACTAGTACATCATGAGATTCCTAGGGCTTCATTCACTCCACTTGGTCTTATATGTAGGCTGCATATTTCTACCATATTATTTTTTAACATGAATTTTACAATAATGACTTCCTAAGTTGACTTAGGAAGATTTTACTAAGTATCTGCCTAAGTTTACTTAAGTAGATACTTATGCATATTTTTCTACATAAGTAAAATTCATCTATATAGTGTTTTTAAGACAAAAAAAACTGTTTCCTTTTGGTTTGTTTTTTATGAAAACATTTTTTCCATAAACTTTATGCAATGACAACTGAATATATTGTCTCTATATTTCTATGTGTTTTGAGTCCTTATTGACTTTCTAAAAGTCATTGATTAATGGGTGTGTTCAACAAATATATTTTTAGTAATATGCTATTTTATTCAATAGAGACATAGATACAATCAAAACACTTGTTCATTCAGTAAAAGTCTGTTGTGTGACCATCTCTGGCCAGACATAATTCTATGCACTTGCGACACACCAAACTGTATACCACATTTTTTCCTCTTGAAAGACCATCAAATTTTAATGCTATTACCTTGTTTTAAAAGCTTAATGATTCTCTGTTGTTCCATTGAGTACACAAAGTTCATTCTAACCCCTATGAAAAGTTAAGGCCATCTTGATCTACACCGGCCCTCCTTCTCAAGCTGCATTTCTACCCTATTTTCCTACTGCATGTCTTCTGCTCTGTCTACAGGACCACTCATAATTCCATTTATGTCAAAGGTATAAAATAGGCAAATTAGTGGTTGCCTAGGGCTGGAGTGGGGATTGGGTGTAAATCACTGCTATTGGATATTAAGTTTCTATGTGGGATGATGAAAATGTTCTCAAATTAAATAATGTTGATAACTGCACAACTCTTTAAGTATACTAACCATATTGACATTTGTACTTTAAATGGGTGAATTTTATGGTATGCAAATTACCTCTTAATAGAGCTATTTAAAACAAACATTATTTCTTTAGTAGTTTGTCCTTTAAAGTGCCGCAGGTTTTCAAGTAGAGACATGTCTAGATAACAATGATTTAGAATAAAAGTTGTATATTCCCTTTCTAAGATACAAAGCACAGTTTTTATATTATTTTTCTGAAATTAAGAATACATATATTTAATTTGCCATAAAATATGTTTTAGGTGATTTGAATAGATGAAATATTGCACATTTTTAAACAAAAAATGTTCATAAACACTTCAAAAACAATTGAGAGTTTGAAAAATTTCCCATGGATAGTTATAAATTCCAAAGAAGTGTAAAAATTATGCAGTACACATCTGTTCCTTAAAGAAGCTAAATTGGTTAACATTTTAAAAGTGTTTTATTTTAGATGCCTGATTACTGTTTATATTTCGTTAAATTTTCTTACCTTGAGCCCATTAAAAATTATGCAATTTTGAAACAAGATTTTAATGGACCTCAGGTGCACTGAATTGGAATAATCATTTTTCTAATTAGAAAATAAACAACATTTAGTGTAATGAACAAATAATTTGCCAAATATCTGTGTGTACACATACATGTATACACAGACACACCAGTCTTAACTTGTCTATACCATACAGCATGTAGAATTTCATAATGTTGATTTATATATTCTGATCAAAGGAAATAGGGGAAAGGGTCAATGAACTGAATGGCAAATTAGTTCTACATGATTACCTGAGTCTCAATTTTTTCAAAGATCTTTAGGTCTTTAGAATCCTAAATACAATTTTTGAATTATATAAAGAATTTTTTAAAACCACAACTTTTTTCTAGTGATTTCTATAATTTCCCAAAAAATGCTTTTTTTTTAGTTGACTACAAGTTGACTAGTTAGTTCTCAGTGTGAATAGGTAAAATTACTATTAACGATTAAGCTTGCCTCATTACTTGCAAGCAGTGTACGATGTTCAAAGATACCTCCTATTGTTCCAAACACTTACCATAGCATACTATAGTTATCCCAAACTTGGAGATAACTGATTGACATTTGACACTGCATTCTTTCCTAAGCCAGTTCTCAGTTACTGTCTAATGATTATAAACTGGCTTTTCTCAGTTCAAAGTATTGGTAGCTGTGTCCTATAGAAGGCCATTCTCAATGTTTTTGAGTTTTGTGCCCATAAAAACTGTCTCAAATGATTTTTTTATTATTGTTAACTTCACAATAATGCAGCTGTATGATGTATGTTGTGTGCCTGCCCCAGAGGAGGAGCATGGCTTTGGAAAGGCAATTCTTTGTCACTAAGCACAATTCCTAGGTCCTTTCTTGCCTCTGTTTCCCTCAGAAACAATCACAGCAGTGCAGAAAGAGGCATAGAGACTCCTGAAGGGGATCTGCTCAGCTAACTACAGCATCCTCTCCAACACAGTGACATGTTAGGAACATCTCTTACCTCTTTTACAAGATAATTAGAGGTTCAATATTCACAATACAACAGTTTAGTAATATCTTCAAAGTTTTAGGTCTGTAGATCCAGCCAGTATTTTAGGATACTGTCTTCAGCCTGACTCAAACTTTCTCTGCCATTTTAACTTGGTTGATTGGGTCCTTTCTCCATGTTTGGGGTTATCGGACTTGAAGTTCTTTGTTTTACCTCTCTCACTGCTTTTATGATGCTTTCTAGTTTCCCTCTTGTCCTACAGTCCATTTTACTCTAATGTGACATTTTTATTCCTAAAACTATGCAAAATTGCACAATAAAAAGCACAGGGTTTATGGGAGAAGAAAGGTTTGTGGCACACTAAAACTTCACAAGTGCCAAAAAAAGAGAGAAAATTAAAACAGCATAGTTTTACACATGACAATGTTTAAGAATTGCATAAATACAATGATAAATGACTTTTTTAAAAAAGATTTATTTATGCATACAAGCTGAGGTACAGGCCAGAGGCGTGGGGCAGCGAGAGGGTTCACCAGAAACAGAGCGGGGAGAAGAACAGGCAGATCGACGGAAATACACTGCTGAGGGGAGCAGCGGGCGAGGCAGGAGAGGTCTGCTGCGCCATGTGGGAATCTGCCTTGCTGGGCGTCAACTTGCATGGCCGCTGCCCACAGCTCCACAGCGCAGCGCTTAACCACTGTGCCACCAGGGAGGCCCAATAAATGACTTTTTATCTTAAAAAAAAAAAGGCATGAACTTTGCTTATGGAAGTGGGTGTCAGGAGGATTATAGCTTATAGGAGTGATTGCAAAGTGGTGGAAGGAGAGGTGTCTGAAATCAGGCAGAAAGTTGTTATGCAGATGTGGGTGGGCAGACCCCAAGCATGTAGTGAAGGGAGGTAAGTGGTAGATTTCTGAGGAACGTGCTTGTGTGATTATGTGTCTTCCCACATTGCTTGGTTAAACTAGGCGAGGCTTTCTAGGTTTAGCCAATAATTCTCAGAATGAGATCACACGTTAAAAAAAAGCACAGATTGATATTCAAATTGTTTCCTAATGTATCTGTCATATTGCAACAAATTAATCTTTTATAAACAAGCATTATGGAATTAACTGTACTTCTTTAATTTTCCTTCATATTTGCTTATTTCTTGGTTGTGTCTTTACTCAAAGCATTCATTTCTCCCTAGTTGCTAGTATGTAAAACATCTCCAGTACATCTGGACTGTAGGTATACTTTCCAAGATATGCATCACCTGGTTTCTAGGCAGCCTCCTGAGAAAGAGGAAGAATCAGTCTGAAAGGATTAATCTCTTTCAGTCTCCTTGCTGTGGGTTGTGTGCCCTCATGAACTTTATGTTGTTAACAATATAAAAATCAAGACTTTCTAGTGCTCTACTTGTTCCAGTTAGGTCAAATTCACAGCAGGCACAACCTTCTTAAAATAAAGTATTGTGTAAATTCTTTTTCTGGTGTCATTGAAATAAAACTTGCAAATTCACAGAGGATCTTGAGTGAAAATAGGAAATATTACATAGTATCTGTATTCTTAAAGCTATTTAATGATAATGTTATTACATATAGTATGATTTATAATAAATTTGGTATATAATTCATAAGCTAATATCAATTATCTGCTATACCAGTGTCTTATGCTAAGTTTCTATATATTACATATATACATAATATATATATTAACTTTTAGTTCAACTGCATCTGTTAACCTCTTTGAAAGTTAATTATCTATTTTTATATTTGAATGTCAATGACATTCTTTCAAATACCTTAGTGTTCTTCTAAAACTCTCTCAGAGGTATTCTCAGTGTGAAAACTTCATTTGTTTTATTTAAGTTCATTAATTTTAAGTTAAAGATGAAGACAATCTTAAGTGACATTTCTTTTTCTTTTCCTGCAGCGGTTGTCCAATGGTTCTATAGATTCAACTGATGAAACTAGTCAAATAGTTGAACTACAAGAATTGCTTGAAAAACAAAATTATGAAATGGCCCAAATGAAAGAACGTTTAGCAGCACTCTCTTCTCGAGTGGGAGAGGTGGAACAGGAGGCAGAGACAGCAAGAAAGGACCTCATGAAAACAGAAGAAATGAACACTAAATATCAAAGGGACATTAGGGAGGTGAGTGGTTCATAACACTTTGCTGCCTCTGAGATGCTTCTATAATTCCTCTAATGACTTATACTCTTTACCTCTTCTCAAAAGATCATAATATGGGATGCATTATATTAGTAATGAAATGTGTTCATGGAGGAAAAGATAGTTTATTTCATCTATACTTTATATACATATGGAAAGGAAATTTTGCTGTTAACTCTTGGATATAATCAAAACTTTCTGCAGTTTTTAATGAAGTTTTAAATTTTTAAACTATTAATTTCATTTTCTTTTTTACTAATGAAGTACCATTTTTTTACATCTTAATATTTTAAGAATGTTGAGTTTCTCCACTTAGGTGTGGTCTTCATAGCTCTCCACCACCAAAACACCCACACAGTTCCCCACGGTAGCCCATATTAATTTTAAATTTTCCTGGATGTGGGAATATTAGTAAATCAGTGTTCATTTAATCTGTGGAAATATTATGAGATGTTGCTTTAAGTTTTCCCTTCTTATTTTGGTTTTGTTTCTATGCGAGTGTATATGTGTGAATGTGGAAGCTTTCTTGATGTATTCACTTGCTAGACTTAACATCACTCACCTATTTAAAGAGAGCTCTTTAAAGTTACTATAAAAGATAGAAGACAGTTTATATAACATCAAGTAGTCAACTTACCAGCTAAGGTGAAAAGTTTAGAATCTTTTCATCTTCTTACTCCATTCAATTAAAAGCAAAATTACTTACATATATGGATATTTTATTCTGTAATTTTTTCCAGGTTTAACAGTTTTTAAAATCATATGTTTTTTTTTCTGCCCTTTGACATAATTTGTTAAATGTTTTTGGAATTGACTCTGTCATTTTTTTCTTCCCAGTCCCTATTGAGTCCAGTTTATCTTAATTTTGCATCCATAGTCCCATCAAAATTGTTCTTATCCAGGTCACTACTGCCCTCCATGTTGCTGAATCCTCAGGTCCTTTGAAGCACTCAGTACAATTCCCATTCCCTGGACTACTTCTTCACTTGACTAATAACATGCTATACTCTCCTGATTTTCCTTCATCTGTACTTGCTACCCCCATATCAGGCTCCTTTGCTGACTCTAATTCTCACTCCCAACCCAGCAATTGTTCCCCTCTCAATCTACCTTCACTCCTCTCAGCAGTCTCATGGCTCCAAAAGATCCTCCTGGCCTTCTTACTCCCAACTTAGATTTCCTGCTGATCCTTCTCCCC
Organism: Scalopus aquaticus; assembly: GCA_004024925.1. Lineage (NCBI taxonomy): Eukaryota > Metazoa > Chordata > Mammalia > Eulipotyphla > Talpidae > Scalopus > Scalopus aquaticus. The sequence continues at coordinate 34,939 of PVIJ01007892.1, read as the reverse complement.
TGGTTTTCAATGCCTGTATCTAAAGATAGAGTGGGAATCTAAAAATTTATGTACACAGCACAATTTTTTTTCTGATAAAAGTTTTTCCTCAAAAAGTCAAACTTATTTGCAGTCTTACATATGTCATCTGATGGCAAATGCATTACTGTTGCTCAGACCAAAAACCTGGGATCTGTCCATGGTACTGCTCACCCACACTCGTTTGATTAAGCAGTAAATCATATTCTAGCTTCAAAATATATCATAATGTGACCTTATAATTTTCGTGACTGTTCATTATTCAAAACAGCCATCATTTTTCATTGGATTATTATTTTAGTCTATGCTAACACAGCAGCTTGGATATCCTTTTACAATATCACTCTGCTTAAAACTCTTCAATGGCTATCTATCCTAATAGCAGTAAAATAAAAAACCTTGCAGTAGTCTACAAGCCATGAACAATCTTTGTGACCGTGCTCCTGACCTCTGAAAGCTTGTGTCCTGCTCTTTAGTTTTATCCCAATTTATTTAGTTTGTGTGGCTACTCAACAGGTCTGTTGCATCTTTTCCTTCTGTCTTTTGCACAAATGTTTTCTTCTAAGTGACGTGTTCCCTCACCTATTTACACATTTTTTTTAAATCTCACAGCATTTACTTCCATTTGATGCAACATATCCTTTACTGATTAACTTATTGTCATATACCTCCCTCACTGTGCATAGAGATTCAGAAGGGTTGGGGGTTTTGTTTTGTCTTGTTTTGTTTACTGTTATATTCTAGCACCTAATCACTATTGAGCACATAATAGACACACAAAAATTATTTGTTGAAAGAATGAATATATATATATATATGTGTATATATATATATATAGGCATTTGATCTAAGCATTAAACACATGGATGAGATTAGAATATTTATTAAAATAATGCCTATTATCTCAGAAAAAGAGATCTTATCCATGGTGGATAAGATAAGTGGTGGGTTGCTCTGCTATCATATAGATAGTGATACTCTATTATTCTCTACACCTTAGTGTGAGTTAATAGTTCATGAATATGTCTCTCATCGTCACTTCTCACAATACTAACGCAGAGAGCTTATAAAGTAGATGAAGTTTAACTTCTCTTCTGGATTACTATGAAGGAATACTAGAATTTCTCACTAGTAAATAACCAAGTCATTCCTTGACCTTTTGCTCAATTATGTATTTTCATTTTCTTAACCCCTGAGATTTATCTGTTTTCTGCTTTTATTTAATACTCAACTACACAAAATCACATTCAGTGTCACAGGTAGAGCTCAGTATCTCCAACTCACCCGTTCTTATTGCACTTGTAAAAATAATCCTTGAGTCTAACATTCTTTATATGTGGGTGACAAAATGCCAGGATAGATGGAAAATGTCAGTTGTCTGATGCAAGGCATTCCTTTATGAGGAATCTCTTTTAATGGGAAAGTGTTCCTTGTTCACTTTAATTCTTTAAATTTTCAATTTATTATTACCAGCTCAGTAAATTCTTTGTATTTCTGTTTTAGAAGAGTTTCATGAAAAAAAGGAGTATTTTTCATCATTTGCCTTTGAAGGGAGGTTGCAAATACAAGTGCTTTCAGAGCAGGCAGACAATATAAATGTTTGCAGTGCAGATACAGGACAGTAGGAAAATACAGAGTTAATGAGACCTGGAGAAGGAGTCCATATTCTGCTCTGCCTGCCTTTCTGGTTTCTGGGTCTGTCATGTGTTGTGTGTGTGTGTGTGTGTGTGTGTGTGTGTGTGTATCAAGAACATTGTGAAGGCCAAGTAAAATATTGCCAAAAAGATTCAGGTCACAGAACATTCACTAGTTAGCTAATAGTGATTTCTTCAGGACCAACGATGAAAACTTACAGGTGCAATATATATTTTTTTTAATTCTCCATGGTTGTTTGATAGGGCAGGTACTTGTCATTATTGTCATTTTTTCTCAGATAAATAAGGTTTACCCAGGTAAAGTGGCTTTGCTCAAGACCTCTGTACTACCTTCCTCATGGCACCAGTACCACCCTCCCCTCCCCACTGCCCAGCACCGAAGAGACAGCATGAGCCTGGCTTCTAAACTTGGTCTTAGTCCACTGTGAGCAGCTTCCTAAATCACTAAGACAAAATTATTCACTCAATTATCACAACTACAATTAAAAAATGCATCCTTGGGCCTCCCTAGTGGCGCAGCGGTTAAGAGCTGCGCTGTGGAGCTGCTGGCAGCAGCGAGGCGAGTTCGACGCCCGGCCGGGGAGATTCCCACATGGCACGGCAGAAGTCTCCTACCTCGCCTGCTGCTCCCCTCAGCAGTGTATTTCCGTCCATCTGCCTGTTCTGCTCCCTGCTCTGTCTCTGGTGAACCCTCTCACCGCCCCATGCCTCTGGCCTGTACCCCAGCTTGTATGCATGAATAAATAAATCTTAAAAAAATAATAAAAAAAAAATGCATCCTCACTATAACTTTCCCTTAACAATGAATCTTCTGATCTTTTTTAAAATCAATAAGCAGGATTTGAAAATCATATGATTTATATATATAAATTCTTTTTTTTTAAAGATTTATTTATACAAGCTGGGGCACAGGCCAGAGGCGTGGGGTGGCGAGAGGGTTCTCCAGAGACAGAGTGGGGAGCAGAACAGGCAAGATCAGAAATACACTGCTGAGGGGAACAGCGGGCGAGGCAGGAGAGGTCTGCTGCACCATGTGGGATTCTCCCCGGCTGGCGTCGAACGTGCATCGCACGCTGTCGACAGCTCCACAGCGCAGCGCCCAACCGCTGCGCCACCAGGGAGGCCCGATTTATATATATAAATTCTAACCATATAATTTATCACACTCAAAGTCCCAGACTTTGCCTTTAACTCCTGAACAATAATGTATTCTTCGGCTATGGACCCATGGAGTCTGCTGGGTTGTATGTTTTTAGTAAGGAAAAAAAAAAGTTTTCTTCTTGCCATTCCTATAGCATTGCTAAAACAGTATGATTTATTTTTTTGTGCGAGCAATAAATATTTCTTTAATTAATTAAAGAAAAAAAATAAGGAATAGGAAAAAAAACTGACCATATAATTAAAAACTAAAATGCACTTGAATTTGCATGTGAGGAAAATCTAATATTTCTAAAATTAATTATATATGTATATTTCATCAGTGGTTTCAGAATTCTGTTTTAGAATTATTCTTTGTCAAGGAATAAATCTTAGTTGCTCTTTAAATTGATTGTGGCCTATTCTATTATTAAATGAGAGAGCTGGATAAAATCTAGGCACAGTAAACATATTAGAAAGCAAAGACAAACTTAATCCTTAGTGTTGGAAGATGTTTTTAGGAGTTACTATTACTGGATATCTCTAGATTATTGATCCAAAAATTCAATCTGAAAATTCAACTAAGACCTATTTTTTTTTTCTGCAGTGTTTGAACAGGGAATCTTCAGAACAAATCCTGAAATCTACTAATATGCAAATTGGTAGGAAAATAATCAGTTAAAGTTTTAATTTTTCAAAGTTATAAAATAAAAATTCTTAAAAACAAAGATAATCTCATAGCAAAGACTTAGTTTTCCACTTTTCAATCAAGAAAGCTACTAGTTGGTGTAGGAAAATAATATCACACTAAGTATATAGATATTCAAAGAGTAAGAACTTTCTGTGAAGAATTTGTTGTTTTGTGGATAAAATCAACTTATCTTTCTAACTGCCTGTTAAGAGCTCTTCAAAAGTGTGCTAAGTGACTGAATGAATAAATACATACCATTTTGTCTCTTATATGTTCTGAAATAGTGATATTTTCAACTTACTATACTAAATTGCTGAATTATTATGTTTCTCTTATATCTTAAAATCCAACTTATAAATAAATTTCAGGTTGTGAGATAATAGAATCTTACACTGTTTTTCTCCTTTTTGTAGGCAGAAATTTTCAAGGACTAGAAAGATTCTTTTTTTAGAAAGTCCAAATGACACATGAGGAAAATATATTTCTTTGACTTGTAAATTCAAAATTTATTTTTGGCAGCACAGCCTGAAGTTAAAAATTGAATCACCCACAAGAATCATTGAATCAAAAATGTAATACCAAAGTCACACACAAGTGAATCCTGTATGCCAGCATGTTAGGTTGCCTGATTATGGGGAGATGAATTAAATAATAAAAAATTAATATAAATTTATTGTTGGTAATAAAAAATTCCATCTCCTTATAAAAACATCCATTTGGATTTAAGGCTCACCCTACTCCTGTATGACCTCTTCTTTACATAATTGCATCTGAAACCTTATTTACAAATAAGGTCACTTTCACAGGACTTGATTGGACATGTTTATTTTTTCTTTTTGTGGGATGAAAGATTTCAAATCAATTGGTCAATTTATTTGTGATTTTCAAATCTGCTCTTTCTGGCCTCCTCTTTTAACCTTGAGTTGCAATTACATGTGAAGATGGCAATACTGGAGGTAATTGTTATCCCTTATTTGAAGATTTCTTTGCCACCATTTTCAAATCTAGCCATAATTATATATATATATATATTAAATATATATATATATATATATATATATATATATATATATAATATGTGTGTGTGTGTGTGTGTGTGTGTGTGTATCATCTGTATCATAGATAATTTATCTGCCCTTTCTTTCTAAGAATGTCAACTCCATTGTAGGCAGTTTCTAAATTGTACTCCAGTGTATTTTCAGAGCTCAGAATGCTTTTGGTTAATCCAAGATTGAAGGATTCTGATGGGTAAGTTTGGAAAACACACATGAACTCTGGCATCTCCTCCATGAAAAGAAAGGAATAACTGTTTGCTTTATGAAGACAGTAGTTCTTATATCTTACTATTTATTTAAATCAAAAGATAATGCATTAAGCTAAGAATGTGATTTGAGGGTTTTTTTTTTAATTATTTTAATTGTAGGCCATGGCACAGAAGGAAGATATGGAAGAACGAATCACGACCCTTGAGAAGCGTTACCTCAGTGCTCAGAGAGAATCTACCTCCATACATGATATGAATGATAAACTAGAAAATGAGTTGGCAAATAAAGAGGCCATCCTACGGCAGGTTCAGTATCTCTGTCTTGGTTTTTGGTCCACGTGTGTATTTTCACCACTCTCACAAGACATGCATTAAATGAGGTGCTTCTTGGTAATCATCATTTGCTAAAATTTAGAAAAGGAATGACTATATAAGTGGAATTTGTCAGTATGCAGTTTGCTTTTTAGGAAAATTAAAAAGAATATTTTAATAGCCATAACATTAATGATTAATATTTACTTTGGATCTGCACATGAATCAGACAGTGCATTAAGCAGTTTACATGCATTGACCTAACTACCATCTACAATGTAAGCACAGTTACTATATTGAGTGCACTATGGTTCAGAATCATGAACAACTTTAGTTACCATCAGAGTCGATCATAGGAGTCAATGTTTACTTGGCTCTAGAGCAAGAGTGGGCAAACTGTGACCATGTGCCAAAGCTGTGGTCCTAAAACTTTATTTGCAAATAAAATTTCATTTGAATAGAGCCATTCCCATTCTTTTAATCATGGTCAGTGACTTTTGTGCTACAAAGGAGAGTTGACTATATGAAGAAGAGAGTATATGATATACATGTATGATATACAAAGCCTAAACTTTAACTGTCTTGCCCTCACAGAAAAGACTTTGCAACTCTATCTCTAGAACCTGGCTTCTTAACCAGTGTGCTGTGTATTAATAGTATGATTCTCAATATTTTGCTCTCATAATATAACTGAAGTCTTAATACTGAGCTATATTCCATTTGTCCAAGTTTATATTCACCAGTGACTTCTTTTTTCTTTTCTGCCATTGGTAAGAGCTTCTCTTTTATTTAATATGCTGAATTACTAAGGGATATAGGTAAGTTCTATATGAGGACATGAAGGCAGTTATCTCTGTGCATAGTAGTTGTGGAAATAGTAGCTGGTTTTAAGTCTAGAGTAAAGGCGAAGACCAGAGTCCCCAGGACTGCTGTTTGCTGTAACTCTTCAAAAAGAAAAAAAAGGTCTCTTTCCCAATCCCTTTTTCAGATGGAAGAGAAGAACAGACAATTGCAAGAGCGCCTTGAGCTGGCTGAGCAAAAGTTGCAGCAGACAATGAGGAAAGCTGAGACCCTACCCGAAGTAGAGGCTGAACTAGCGCAGAGAATTGCAGCCCTGACAAAGGTACTGCGATATAGCAGTTGGCCAACTGAGATATAATTAAGGAAATAGCTAGTCATTAAATGGTATCTCTAGGGATTTTCTTTCGGCACCATGAAATTTAAGTTTTATAAAATCTTTGTTAAATGGGTCTATTTAGATAAATTTGAAAATTTATGCACATCTTATTTGTACTGACATGAATAATTGGTATATGAGTGTGATGATCCCCTTGTCTATCTTAAACATTACAAAAGCCAACAAAATTTCATGTTTTTATAGTTTTTCCAAGGTAAGAGTAACACAAAAGAATAATCACTGAGCATAAACACACACTGATGATTTAATATGGATTTTCCCATGATACATGATCATTTAATAGGCTTAACATAAATTTTCTAGTATTAGAAGTACCAGAAAAGCCATAAGCAGGAAAATATTTGTCAGAAGCTGGGAATTAGACTTGCAGAATTCTAAAGTTGAAAGTCATTAAATAGGCAGAAAATGCTTTTGATAGTTGCAAGGGCTTCTGAACCAATTAAAAGCAATACTAATGAAGAATGCTAAAAAGCTATCTGCCGTGTTGTAGCTATTAGATTCTGCAGTTACCTGAATATTTTATAATTTTGAAACCATTATAATATTAGAAATGACTTCTGACATTTCAGTCAAATGGAAATGGCATTGCCTCAAAGTGTATATGCACATCGCTAGAATAAGAGTCTGGATTTGTACTAAAAGCATATTTGACCTTCAATATCAATTCAAAAATATGCACACATTTTGAATGTTCACACAGTCAGTGCTATGTGCTAAGTTTTCCAGGCACTGCAGTATGAGTAAGATAGTTATGTGAAGTGCAATTTATAAATTCTGGCATTAGAGATTATCCAAAATAATTGATGCAGTAATACAAAAGTCAACACAAATGCGTGCTTTTCTGAAAAAATAATAATGAAAGAGGAGCAGTAGACTGATCCACTACTAGTTAAACTGCGTTAATTAATTAGGTAGTGAAAAGGCAAACATTTGATTGAGTGGAGTTAGAAAGTACTGGATTAGTTGGTTGTCTACAGAACATTGTAGTAGTTAGCTGAATAAAACTTAATCTGATTAGGGTCTTGTTACAGTATAGATTTTCTCTAGTCAAAGATCATGCCAATAAATCACTGTGGAAATTTCAGAAATGCATGATTTCTTAGATGAGCATGTACAATTGATTTGAGAAATATTCTCTAAATCAAGAAATTGTGCAAATAAAATGGTAGTATTTTTTTTACAAAGACATTTTAAATAATTTTAATGTGTTTTAAGATACGCAGATTTAGATTTTTCATCTCAGGAAGATAAATAAAACCTCGTATAGTAATATTATTGGATAAAAATTTTTAGGGTGAATTAAGTGAATAGATGAGTAATGAAATAATTTTGTAAAATTTCAGTGCAAAATACCGATCCTGAGTAAAATACCAAAAGTCTGAAGTCACTCCCCAATTTATCAAATAATTTTCTCCAAGATAACTTTTGAGGGGCTGAAACTGAAACATAATTTGAAATATAATATGTGACTTATAAAGCTTAAAATTAAATATACCTAAGAATCCTTGATTTTAATATAAGAATCTTGAAATAGGTGTATCTTTCCCCCCTTTTTTTATTCTCTTGGACTCTTATTTCTATACCTATAGTCACATTTGTACCTAATATAATTTCCTTAGTTTACTCCTAGATATAGTAATAAATAGTAATACATTACTAAAATTTTACTTCCTTGCACTTTTGATTTCCTTGTTTTTTTTTTTTAAATACATCTTTAGCCTTTTTAATAGCTTCAAAATGATATAATTTTTAGTTCTCTTTTGAGTGTCTTCTCTTCTGGTTGCTTCTCATCAATAACACTATTTCAGATGGACAGTTTTTTGGATTGTTGCAATATTTAATTCATTATACTCAACACTTCAGTGTGGAGATTTCACATTCAACACACTTCCTCTGCTTGTAACATTTTTCTAACATTTGAAGATCATTCTTGAATTTGCTCTCCTAAATGTCCTGCCTACTTGTGATCTCATAATTGTTCTTGTCTTCTGTTCTCAAACAGTGAGAGACGATCCCCAGAATCCACTGTTATTTTTTCAATTTTAATTCATTTTTAATATCTCATTACTAGATCATCATAGCCTTTTTTTACTTATTAATATTTTGGTTCCTCACTATTAAAACTGTCTGCTTAACTTAAATCTAGACTCCCATATCCATATTTTGAATAGAAACCTTAACAATTTTTTAGACATTTTATTTGGCAGGCATATGCGTGCACACACACACACACACACCCCTTTATTATTTCTCACTTACTTTTTTCTCTTTAGCTATTCTCTCTGTAAATTTATTTTTTTATCAATTTCCAAATATATCCATACTCAAAGTCATCTCTGCCTGCAATTTCTTCTAAAACTTTTAGACTTTAGAAACATAGCTCATTTGAAATTTTCCTGCACCATTTTAAAGAGTAAAGCCAAGATAAACCCTGTATCCTATCAGGGTTACCAAAAACTAATTGATTTTTTTGTTTGTGATCTTTGTAGTTATACCAGTTGTTTAAACTGCAGTCTTCACAAGACTAGGATAAATATAAATCAATAGTGGTTGAAAACAGATTCCAGTGTTTGTGTAGAGATGAAGTCTGAATTTATTCTTTGGTTGAGTAAACTAACTGTGAGTGTGTGTGTGTGTGTTTGTGTGTGTGTGTGGGGGGAGGTATGTGTAGATAGGTAGGTAAGTCTTTTAAAAAGCCATAAGTATTGATTAGTAGCTAACATAAAACTAAACATTTAACTATGACAATATATACATAGTTAACAAATTAAAATTGGGGGCTCCCAAACTTATAATTTATGATGTCTACTTGTTTAATTAAAATACATGTTCCCTCAGCAAGGACATACATCATCTTGATTTTCGTAAGTTATTTCATTTATTTTTAGTACCAATAAAAAAATATCAACAACAGCATAGCAATTTAAACAAGACAAAATTCCTGTTCAATCTCTGAAATGAATTGCGTAATGTTATGTTTTCAATACTTAAGATAGAGACAGGTAGAGGTTTTAAGGAATGTTGAAAGACCTATTGGAGTTTCCTTGTATTTCTGAAGGGACATTTTTTGACAATTGAAGTATTCATGCCTTGACTATGTTAAGAAGTGCTCATCTGATTATTTTAATATTGCAAGCTGCGTGTTAAAAATCTACTTTTGTGAGACTACAGATGACTTTATGAGTTTAGATTATATAATCTCGACAACATTTTGACACATTTACTGTATTCATAGTTGAATTCTAAGTTTTAAATTATATCTTAAAACCATTTTATGGCATTTGTGGACTATAGTAACTTTCTGAATAGCAACTGCTTGGAAATTTGAGGAGAGAAGCTATTTATTTGTTGTTTCTTCATTATATTCCCCATATAGGAAGTAAGAGCATCCGAAGTAAAATCTTACAAAATGTAAATGTTGAATTGGAATTTGCATAAGCACACCAGATCTGAAATATGTAATGTTCATTTCATAGATTAAATTGGAATGTGTTGCATAAAATATTACATATGTACATGTACCAGTACTTGACTAGGTTACTATTTCTTTTCGGTTACAGTGTGACATATTTATATTTAGTCATATATTTGCATAGAGTAAGTTCTACTGTCTTAGAATAAACTTATGTAATGTAATAGAATGTGCTCTTTAGAGTCCTGACTTAGGGCCTGTTGATAATATAATATTTAACTTGTAATTATTATTAAAATGTTGGTGTAATTTTACATGTAATCTGTGCATAACATATTAATCAACTCAGCTATCAGCATTGTCACAAGTTGAACACTGCATCTATAGTAACCTGACAATCACCTCCAAGACATGTAACTAACCTTGGCGCTGAGCAAACATTAGCTAGCAAAGGCAAGGTGCTGCCTATTCACTTTAGGGGACTATTTGTTTCCATAGCAACAAGTCAATGCAGAAAAAAATTTGGAGTGGTCCCTCTTGTCACTCCAGAGAGTTCACCAATAAGTTTTATTGTCCTCATGGTATTATTGACACCTCGATAATTTGAAGACTCTTCATCATTTTTACTAAAGAACTTCAAAATAAAGACTGTATTTGAGAGTAGGCACTATGGTTCCAGGCCTACACCCACAATACATATTCACAGACCAGCACTGTTGCTGAGGAAACTCAGTCCTGCTTGAACTGGATAATACTAATGATAATTAACCCTGCGGCTTAGCTTGCCCTCTGATCTCTATGGAGTTAGGTTTATAATAAATTTTGTTCCAAATTTATTTCATCTGAGTCATTGTGTTAGCATACTCCTTAACATCGAGAACATTGTTTCCATTATTTTTAAGTAATATAATAAAACAAACCCAAATACAAAACTTTTAATAATAATCTATCCGAGACATATTCTAGTGTTTGGTTTCCCATAATTCCAATTATGACATGACTCTTTCAGATTTGCTTTTATTCATTCTGTAATAGTCTTTCATTGCCAGACATCACTAACCTTCCGTATCTTAGGTTGGTATCTTTTTATTTGAACCTGTCATTGTTTTTCATTTATAACCATTAACTGCATCATGTTTACCAGATATCAGTATAGTTCTTTCCATATAAAATTCTATTAAAGTATTATATTTGCTATCATACTTTTCTTTTAAGCATTCTGTGCTATGTTCTGTTCAGTGTCAGTGTCTTTAGTTCTGATTTTTCAATTTTGTCCCTCTCCTTTTCCTTGACTTGTTAGTCTGATCCAACCTCTTCTACCTCATCTGATGATTATCAATATGTTATGGAAGCTAAACTACAAGAAATGATCTCCATACGTAGGAAGGTAGTCCTACTGGACTTTACTTTCTATTGCTAAATAGAATCCATCTAAGTTTTTCTTTTCATTTCTAAAAATTATGTTACTTTTATTTATTGATAATCGACCATCTGTGCAGTTCAGTGCTTCAGGAGCTTAAGATTGGACAATGGCAGGTTTGTGTTCAAACCATGCAGTTTGCATGTTACATTTGGCTGATTTCATTGCTCATAAAAGACTCCAATGTTTTGCTGATGCTTGGATGTAACAGGCCTCTGTAGCTGACACATTTCAAGCAATGCTGTTCAGCTGCCTGTTTAAATAAAATTTATTTTTGGAAAACTACATTTGCGGTTGGTAGTAGCTTGCTTTACATTTTATTTCAATTTATTTAGAGGGAAAGTGTTAATCACATCTTACATTTCAGGAGCATTCTTCATATATTTCTAACAGGCTGAAGAGAGACATGGAAACATTGAAGAACGCATGAGACATCTAGAAGGACAACTTGAGGAGAAAAATCAAGAACTTCAAAGAGTATGTATATTAAGAACAGCCCCTTCCAATAATCAGTTTACAAATTTATATGCTACATATAAGAAATGAATGTCTTGATTTTGGGTTGTCTTTAAAATCATATGAATGTGCCCTGTATGTGTTAAGGGAAAAAATGGTTTCTACCAATTTAATCAAAACAGACAAAAATAAAATCAATTTTAAAAGCCAAACCAACTATATATTTTTTAAAGATTTTATGTCAAATATATATATATATTTTTTCCCTTGAATGCAAGGCTAGGCAAAGAGAGAAAATGAATGAGGAACACAACAAAAGGTTGTCCGATACAGTGGACAGACTCCTGACTGAATCCAATGAACGTTTACAGCTACACTTAAAGGAAAGAATGGCTGCTCTGGAAGAGAAGGTAAAGTGACAGAGGGGTAGAGTCACCTGAACATTGAGCAATGTTCTTATGTCGTGCTTGTCATGTCCTTGCTGCTACCATTGTATTGGTTAAGTGATCCATTCACTTTCCTTAATTAAAAGAAAATAAAGCCTGATGAACTCTTAGAAGTGAATAACTAGTTTTGTAAACATGTAGAAGATCAATTTTTAAGTAAATAGGAAACATTGCATGGCATAAAAGTTTAGCTTATTCACTTAATCATATGAGACAAATACATGAAAATTTGCTGCATTATAATGATGAAAGTATTTCATTTATCCTTTACCTGATAGACAATGAACAGTGATAATGCAAAACTAAATGTTTTTCAGTATATGAGGAAACTTGCTTTGAACTACTCAAAAGTTTCAAATAATTGAAAATGTGTTATTACCCTGAAAATCAAAATATGAGTGGGTTTATATCACCAATAGAACTCGTGTCCAAGAACCCCCCCCACACACAAAGAGTTAGGAAGGCAGTATTTTCAGCTTTATTGTTTCAAAGTAAAGCATTTCTATACAGTGTGTAGCCTCACTTGCAATTACATGTATCTCACAGAGGGTTGACAGCTGAAAGACCAGCAAGTGCTATGTGAGCTGGTTGCAAATTCCAGAATAAAAACAATGGCATGGCCTAGTATCCAGATAGACAAATCATTTTGGAAATTTAGATTGAAGCCTCTCACTTGACATTTTTCCCCTGTTCCATACGGTAAGCCAAAATGGGAAAATTTTTCAATGAAGTATATTATGATTAATTTTTCATTTGGAAATCATATGGCATGCTCTCTTCCCATTCAATTACAAACACACAATCACAATAATTGCTACACTCTTAGTTTAATTTCACTCTATAAAGAATTTATTATTTTATATAAATCTTGCTTTGGAGTGCTATAAGAAAAGTATAAAGCTTTTATAACAGAAATAATTTTGTGGGAAATATTTCTTAAGCTAGCTACATTACAACTTATTTCCACCTCATAACATATAATATTCTTTTTTATATTTCATCAAACTCATTTTTATTTCTCTAAAAATTTAACTTTTTTGCAATAGAAGTCCATAAATTGAACTTTTAAAAAACATGACCTGAATAATTTCTTCTTTATTCAGATAATAAAAAGGACTTCATTTGAATTTTTTTATCTGTAACACCATTGGGTAATGTTTACCTTGTTACTTACTTTTTTAAAGAATAACCAATTTATTTCAGATTTTTAAAAAAGTAAACAAATTAATTGTAAGGGAATATTTATTCCACTTGTCAATCCAATTGTTACAAAGTAGCATTTTCCACTTAAATTACTTTTTCCCCAAAATGTTGGGTGTCAAATTTAAAACTTAAAACTTGGCTTTCATGGAAACAAAAAAATAGCTGTGCCACAGAAAGAATCAAACAGCCTTGAGTTATTAAAAAGTCAATATACATATTAGTTATTTCTTTGTAATTCATTAATTTTTTTTTCTTTTTCCCTGTAGAATGTTTTAATTCAAGAATCAGAAACTTTCAGAAAGAATCTGGAAGAATCTTTACACGATAAGGTAGTATGAAAATGTATATTTTGTCCCATTTTTCTATTTCTTATTACCTATGTTTTGTTTTACAATAATGTTGATAAAAAATTTTCAGACTATTATATTTTAAAAACAATTTAAAATAGAATATCATACATATAGAAAAGTGTACAAGGGAGAGCTTGTTGAATTTTTACAAATCAAGCACACTAAAAATCAGCATTCTGGGAGCTACCTTCTTATTAGCATACAGTCACAACTCATATACTAAAGGATGTTCATGATCTTGACAAATAAAATAATAGAAAAATTGGCCTGACCTGGCTTTATATGAATGAAATAAAATTGTTTGTACTAAGAACAAAAAAGACAAATGCAATACGACTCCACTTTTGTGGGATATAAAGGGACAAAGAAAATGTCCATCCAAAAATAATAAAAACAAATCCATAGATTCCAACAACAGAAAGTTGGCTAAAGGGAAGGGGAAGGAATAAAGTGGTCCCTTGGAAGACGGTGGATGGTGACTGGTGCTTTGGTAGCAAGTGTGGTGTGATGTATACATTTGTTGCAGTGTGAAGTTGTGCTTCTGGAACTTAAACAAATGTTGTAAATCCATGGTAATTCAATAAAAATAAAGAAATACAATTTTAAAAAAATGTATCATATTTGAGATATAATTTTATCAGAAACACCTATAATTTTAACATTAAACACCCTTATGTGTTAGAATTGTACTGAGTTATATATTTTCAAACATGACTCTAGTTCCACGTAGCTAAAAGATCCAACTTGAAGAGAATGAACACACCTTCCACAAAGTTATGAGTTACAGATTAGCACATGCCATGTGTTAACTGAGTGAAATAGACAGTAATAGTTACAGGTAAGAGTGATCACTACACATAACTGCTATAGAAAACTTCAGGTGGGACTTGACTAAAGCTTTGCAGAAACATGAGACTGTTACAAGTTTTTCAAAATATCATGTTGTGACAGGATCACAGGTGTGGGGTAAGGGATGAATAATGACTTTAATATCTTAAATATTAAGAAGATAGCACTTTGGCTGGAATCAGTTATTCCTATTATAGGCTTCAGTAGAAGAGGCAGACAAAGACGGGATTATGAAATGTTAAAAGCTGTCATTTCTGATATGTCTTTCCTCCTTCATCAGCCTGTAAAATTTTTGTCAGCAATTTTGTCTTATTTCATTTTTTTTGGATAGGCAAGTGATATAATATGACATTACTAACTTAGACATGATCTATAAATATGTACTGAATATAAGATAGAGTGGAAAGGGGGAGTGAGAGAAAAAGGGACAGAGGAAGGAGGGAGGGAGGAGAGAAGGAAAACCTGGCAACATATGGAAGGTATTAGGAAAGGTGAGGACAATGGTACATTTAACCCCACTGAATGTGATATATTATTATGCTAATGTAGAAGTAACTCAGGACATGCACAGTCTCCTGAAAGATAGAGCTGTTAAAGTGATATAATATGGCAATTGGAGGGTAGCATCTAATTCTTTCTGTGGTGGTTCAGAAGGTTTGCATGGGGTCCTTGAGGGAACAAATTAGCTCAAAAAAGAGAGAAGGGTGGGACTGAGCATGGATCCCATGCAATAGCACAAAGAAAATACAAAGATGGTTGATTTGCAGAATCACTAAAGCTTTGCTGTGATTTGACTAGTTGTTATATTCTAAAAAATTAGGCTGTGACCAGATTGTGAATTTTGGACTTTCTCCTGTTATGCAGTGTTATGTTATCCAAAACCCTGTGTGCTCCTGGCAAGATTCCTGGAACCCACTCCCCCACCACCTACCCAAGGCTTATAGCTTCAACAATCTGCCTAAGTAAAACTAGCAGTACTGACTAACCCATGCTTTGCATTCCTGTTCATGTCAGTCAGTAGATCTCATCTGATCTCATGGATTTATATAGTATCTATAAATTGTGCACTAACAAATTTAGATCACCTACTAGGCCTTCTCCTCTGATAAAACTCAAGTATTTAAGATCCATCTCAGCTTCTCTATATGAGCACATAGATATCTCAAGCTGAAGTCAATCCCCGAAATACTTCTACCACATAACACAACCAACACCAGCAGCAGTCATCTCAGTAAATCACAAATCTTTCTCTTACTCAGATTAAAAGCCTTGAAGTTATTCTTGATCCCTTTCTTTATCATACACACCACATCCCGTCCATTAGCAACTTCTATCAATTCTAGCATCAAAACATAACCAAAACCCAGTCATTCTCTACCTAACACCATTGTTGTCCAAACCATCATTTTCTTACCTATGTTTTTGGAAGGACATTAGTAGTTTTATTTCTACCTCTGCCCAATTCTGATCAACAGTGCATTTCACAGTTATCAAATGATTGTGTTACTTTCTGCTCAAAATTCTTCAGTCATTTCCTGTCTCATTCAGAATAAAACTCAATGACATTAAAATGATTTAACAAAACCTTTCAGGACTATCCTTCCCAAACCCTACAACCACACTTTTCTAAATGTCTCCCTCCCTATCTGTTGCCTTACTGTCTCCAATCTAGTCACTCTGAATTCCTTGTCCTCGACCTCGCCAAATGTAATCCCTCTAGGGGCATGTATACTGACTGATCAGTCTATCTGCTATAGTTTTTCCTAAGACACTCCCACTTTTTTCAAATTTTAATATACATTACTGTACCAGTTTAAGGTGTAAGGCATAATGGCATGACTTACGTATGTTGTAGAATGATTACCGCAATAAGTTTAGTTAAAATCTATTACCTAAAGAGAAACAATAAAAGACATACCCTCTCTTTAGGTTTTTACTAAAATACCACTTTACTGGCCCATCCTTCCATGGCTTTCTTATTTTTCCCTTCCTCCCAACATCCTATAGATGCCATTGTTTATTGTCTTTTCCACTAAATTATGAATTATATGAGGGTAGGAAACATGTTAGTTCACATTGAAATCTTAGAGTCTTGTACACGATAGGTACTCAACACATAATTGTGGAAAGAAACAAGAACTAGTAAATCCAGTAAGAAATTGTTGAATATTTTTAAGCAAAATTTGTTCAATCATACTTGTTTTTAAAAATGATATGTCTAGCATGAGAATGTGTGGCAAAGAAACTGAAGGAGAACCACCTCTGTGGAAGCTGGTCAGATAATTCAGGAAAAAGATAAAAAAGGTGTACAGTAGGATGGTAATAATAAGAGTAACAAAATGGCAGATAGGCCACAATGACAAAATACTGTGGTGAAAAATAAAGTATGAGTCAGGTAAAATGTTAAGCATTGGTCACTGAAAGGAGATTGAAAAAAGCAGCAACAGAAAATCCAGAAGGCTCTATTTAGACATTAGAAACAAGTAAAAGCTAGAAGCTTTAAAAGAAAATTGAATGTATGCATGACCAATTAATTAAAGACTATAATAATGTCTCCTTTTCATAAATTTACACACTGAAACTGAGAATACCAATCTGAGAAAATGGTCAGATACACAAATAATTGAACAACCAGTCAATAATTTGAACTCTTATTAGCTTGTTAACTTTCCTTTATAAAGGTGATTTTTTTTCCTAATACCTTTAGTCCACTAATCTTTATCCTTCAACTATGTGTCCCTTAATGTTCACAGAATAATAGGAATCCTTCACATAAATAGGACCTTTGTTTATTTTTAAAAGCTGACTTAATATTTCTACTCTGCATTGTGAAGCAATGTATATACACATTGGTATATGTGTATATACATATACACATATATGTATATGTGTATATGTGAACCTTTAGTATCCCCATAAGTTGGCAAAAATTTAGGATTAGTAAATGCTAGGGAATTAGGTAATTTTTTATTGACTTCAGGTATTCACATTTCCTTCACAAAGGCAAAAATTGGCATATTTTAGTATCAAGCCTAACAATCTTTAATAAAAATTGATCCATCAGTTTTTCTTTTTTAAAAATTGACTAAACTTGGTTTATCGTGATTTAATGTTGGTAATATTGGCATATGCATATTCTTTGAGTAACACTTTTTTGATTTTTAGGAAAGATTAGCAGAAGAAATTGAAAAACTGAGATCTGAACTTGACCAAATGAAAATGAGAACTGGCTCTTTAATTGAACCCACTATATCAAGGTAACATTAAATTAAAAGTTTATCTGAAATTCATTAACAATATCAATATGAATTTCCTTATAGTTTCTTTTTTAAATTTATTTTTGCATAGAAGAACTGGGGTGCAGACCAGAGACACAGGGGCAGAGGGGACTAGCAGAGACAGAGTGGGGAGCAAAACAGGCATATTTACTGAAATGCACTGCTTGGGGGAGCAGCAGGCGAAACAGGAGAGTTCTGCTGCACAATGTGGGTTAGCTCTATCCAGTGGGGATAGAACTCAGGCCATATAGGTGATAGTGCTGAGACTTAGCCCCTACGACCAGGGAGGCCCTGAATTTCCTTATAGTATCATATCTTCTCAGATGTAATAAATATCTCCTATTGCTCAACATTCATTGCCATATTTTGACTTATTAATTTATGTTTCAACATAATTCTCTAGTTTAGAAATGCTTTCTGCAGATATGCAATAAAATTTAAATTATTACCTTTTTTATTCTGCACTTAATCTTAAAGACAGGAATATATTTAAAGTATCTTAAATGAAGAAATGGAACAGGATATAAGATTACTTTTCATTACAGCAAGAGGTGTCAGTCCTTTTAAATACATGCACAAATATTTTCACTGCTTAATGTTACTGAAGATATATCATTGATTATGAAAGCATAGCATCTGCCAATAATATTAAAATAATTGCATATAGAGAATGAAAAGTAAATCATGTTAAAAATTTATTTATTTATTTTTACACTTTAAAAGAATAGGTTTATTAGGAACAGAAAAGGAAAAGGCATGCACAGACACAAGTAGGCAGAAAGAATGTTAACATTTTAAATGGGTTTATCCTAATTCATCTTCTTTGACTCAATACCTCATCTTAAAAACAGCCACAGAGCAAAGCTACCTAGATGTTCAATGTGTAATCCATTCATTATCTAAACAGATTTCTATCTAGTGTTTTTTCTAGGTTAACAATACCTCCTTGAGCATAAAATGTGATTAAATATTGATCTTCATCTTTATGAAACTCTGCTGATTAGATTAAGACTGAGAATTGTGCCATTTATGGATTTGGCCTGGTTGGTTAGATTTTAATATGTGACTAATCCACAATAAAACTAGTTTGCTGTTTGGATCTCAAGTTCACTACTGAAAAAAACAATAGCTGTCATCTGTTTTGGGGATGGTTGGTCTATTTGGCTAAACAAGAACATGCAATATTTAGGCTGATCAGTCTTCTACTGTGGTGAAAACCCAGAATTCACCTACCCTTTTTCAATCTTGCCAAGTTTTAGGAAATGCTTGTTTTTGTTCACAGAGAGAACTGCAGGAGAGAGCATAACAGATCTGCAGGAGACCCAAGTTCAAGAGAAAAGACAGCTTTAAGCATATTTCCTACTAATGATGGATCATTTTATAGGACCACATGTTGTCAATGTTATCAACATCATTATTGTAGCAATAAATTGAATTTGCTGTAAATCTATTATGTAAATGATGTGCCTAGAGAAACCTTTACTGTGCTTTGATTACAGTGTATTTTTTTTACCATGTTTATTGAAAACCAGTGTAAGGATTTTTTCCAATTGGAATTTACCAACTGTCTTATCTCTAAACAGATTTCAGAATTAAATGTGCTTATCAAAAGACTTTATATTTGTTCTGGTGATAGATACTATTTTATTAAAGAAATAAGATTATAAACTTTGGATCAGTCTGATTTTAAGCATTTTTTGTTGATTGCCTAAATTGAAAACTGAAACATTGAGAAAGAGATAATTCTGATACCCCAAAAGTTTACACATTTACCTGTTAGATTAATGAGGAATATTCACAATAAACACAACACTAAATAGTAATAAATTAATAATCAATACAGTAATAAAAATAGAATTGCCAGAATTTAAGCAAATAGATCTTCATTATCAATTTTAAAATGTTTTGTTGCATTTCAAAATTATAAATGATAAACAGACTTTTTAATTTCTGAAAAAAGAAAACCCACTTGATCTTCATGAGTGAATTCAAGGCTGGAATTTCTGACATGAGCCTCTAAAGAGACCTCACAGAATAATAATTTCATTAATCTTCCCTGAGGTTTATTTTCTTTGGAATTTATCCTTTATTGCCAATTACACAGTGGATAGTGAGTTACTGGCAGATTTAATTTTTGCAATTATATAATTGCATGTTTTCCTTTTTTTCCAGAACTCATCTGGACACCTCAGCTGAGTTACGTTATTCGGTTGGCTCCCTAGCGGACAGCCAGCCCGACTACAGAACAACTAAGGTAATAAGAAGACCACGGAGAGGTCGCATGGGTGTGCGAAGAGATGAGCCGAAGGTTAGACTTTATGTTTCAAATCTTTGATGACTAATTAATTACACTATTCAAAATAATTACACTATCCATCATTTGGGATAGAATTTTACCACTGAGAGAACTCAAAATCCTCATGTTTTTATTCATTTCAACTACAGTATATGACATAATTTTAAAACTGTAACTAATATAAGACCCCTACTGTATGCCAGAAGTCAAACTGAGCATTTCCCATGTTTTTAATCCACATACCTTTATGGATTGGCTATTGTTTTTATGTCAATTTCAGATAGAAAAAGACTGAAGTTCAGAAAGGTTAAATGTTCAATACAGCAAGCAATGGGATAGACAACAAAAGTGTATGTATTTGTGCGGTTCAACTCCATGGTTTTATCCATTATTCTGTATTGCTACTTGGTTTTCTTGGGTACTAAAGCAATAGTATTCATATTGCTAGTGTAAGTTAATTATTTCAAATAAATTACTATTTTGAAAATTACTATTTTTGAGAAAAATTGTAAGTAAAATGGACTATTTGCAAATAAAGTGTTTATGGAGAACTATTTATGATAAACTACATTTCCAGCCTTTCATTCTAAATAATTTAAAATTTGTAGGCTATGCATGTTGAGTAAGCATGTAGTTATATTTGAGAGAGAAGCAGTACAATTCTTTTACAGTCCTAAATATAGGTTGCTCTCTTCATCTTCTTATTTATGCTCAAAATACTATATAACCTACTTGGCCTTATTTACACACATCTCAACACTTTTTAATTATACAAATTAATCTCTCATAGTAGGCATTCACTGTCTGTGAATGAATGAGTAAATCAATGAAAAGAATAAATTAAGTCTATCTCAGTTATTTTCTCTTTTTATGTGATGAATTAGTACTACTTGGTAGTAGAATAACTTATTTCAGGTCTTTAACTCTTAAGTAAATACTCAGGGCAATATCATGTGTTTCCCATATAATTATTTTACATCATCACAAAAACAAATACCAATTTTTTTTAAAAAGCAGATCCTTTAGGACCTCCCTTTTATTCCCAACCCTATTATACCTTCAGATCACTGGTTGGAAACCACTGGTTTATTGCTTACACAAGACTTTCATATGAAGGATTTGTTATTTTAGTTAAAAAAATTATTTCATGTAATTTAGCATTTCTGGGGCTTAAAGACTCAATGAGGCATTTAAGTGATCAGACCGATAGAGATAAAATTAAATAACTTTCCGATAGTTTAAATAATACTCCATTAGAATTAGTGTCAATGAATGTTAGGAAGAGTATTCTATAATTTGTTGTGTCATAATCTTGGTAGCCTCAACCTATAATAAGAAAATGTAGATAAGACTAATAAGTATAAGGAATGGGAATCAGGGCCTTCCCAGTGGCACAGGGGTTAAAGTCTCAGCACTATCAAGCTATCGACAGCCACTGTGGCATCTGTTCAATCCCCTGCCAAGGAACTGACCCACATGGCGCAGCAGACCTCTCCTGTCTAGCCCGCCACTCCCCTCAGCAGTGTTTCAGTGGATCTGCCTGTTCTGTTCCCCACTCTGTCTCCAGTGAACCCTCTTACCCTTCCACCTCTGGCCTACACCCCAGTCCTTGTATGCATAAATAAATAAAAATAAATCTTTAAAAAAAAGAAATGGGAATTCTTGACTACAAGTAAATAAAGAATGTTATATTGGGAAACAACAGAAAATATAATAAAAATAAATACTTTAAAATAGTTGTCACCTTGAATTGGAGTTGAATTAAAGGTCATGCAGGAGCTTTTCATCCCTATGCCTATTAAAATCTTTTTATGCTAACAATTAATACCTGCCATTACCTAAGATGTCAAAGAACTAGTTTTTTGAACTGATAAATTAAAATGTACATAATCTCGTCTGCTGTTGCCAGGTAAGCTATAAAAAAATGTCTGCTTTTATTTGCTGTTGAGTCTCCCAATAGTGCCTTGAAAATGAGCAGTCTGACAAGTACACTAACTGTGCATTTGCCATTCAGGTAAAATCTCTTGGGGATCATGAGTGGAATAGAACTCAGCAAATTGGAGTGCTAAGTGGCCACCATTTCGAAAGTGACACAGAAATGTCTGATATTGATGATGATGACAGGGAAACAATTTTTAGCTCAATGGATCTTCTCTCTCCAAGTGGTCATTCTGATGCCCAGACTCTAGCCATGATGCTCCAGGAACAATTGGATGCCATCAATAAAGAAATCAGGTGAGCCCAATTAGTACTGATATTTTTGAAAAAGTATGGACCTGATACTCGTAACAGTATGTAAACTTCAGGCATGCATCACTGAGACTCACCATGTGTATGTACTATATTAAGTCAATCACTCCCCATATTTGATGACTATGAGTAAAGCTGCTATAAACATCCATGTGCAGATGGGCCTCTGTGGTGGCCTATGGGACAAGCCTCAGTGCTGTCACACTATGTCCTGAATTCGATCCCTGGCCAGGGAACTAACCCACATATGGCGCAGCAGACCTGTCCTGTCTTGCCCACTGCTCCCCTCAGACTCCCCACTCTGTCTCTGGTGAGTCCTCTCATCCCCCACACTTCTGGCCTACACCCCAGTTTTTCTACAAAACAAACAAACAAATAAATGTTTTTAAAAAAACATGAACCAGGGCCTCCCCGGTGGCGCAGCGGTTAAGCGCTGCTCTGTAGAGCTGTCGGCAGCAGTGACGCGAGTTCGACGCCCGGCTGGGGAGATTCCCACATGGCGCGGCAGACCTCTCCTGCCTCGCCCGCTGCTCCCCTCAGCAGTGTAGTTCTGATCTGCCTGTTCTGCTACCCGCTCTGTCTCTGGTGAACCCTCTCGCCGCTCCATACCTCTGGCCTGTACCCCAGCTTGTATGTATAAATAAAATAAATCTTTAAAAAAAAAAAACAAACAAAAAAAAACATGTACCATGATTTGTGTGCACATAAGTTTTCAGACCCTTTGGATAAATACCAAGGAAAGTGATTAATGGATCACACTGTAAGAGTATGTTTAGTTTTGTAAGAAACTGACAAAATAGCTTCCAAAGTAAATATGTAAAAAGAAAACTTTGCAATTATTATAACCTTGAAATTAAGATTTATTTATCATTGGGGATCACAATTAACCACTGTAGGTAAGAGAAAATATCAGGAGAGATTCAACTTAAATGGTTTCTTTACACAACCAGCTAAAACTTTTTGATCTTTGTGTCTTTATAAGAAAACTAATTTACAAATATTCTTGAAGCTTTTCCTCACTTAAGAAAGTAATAGCTAATGCTTTGTCTTCTCAAGAACATTTATAGCAAGTTTTTAAAGGTTTTTTGCACTTTTTAATTTATCTATTGATCCCTACATTATTAAATTTCTTGGTGCTTATTAAAGGCAACTTGGCAGGTGGATACGAATAGTAAAAAGGACTCCAGGCTTTATTTGGCCAAATGATAATTATAAATGACCTTTTATTGAGACTTCTATCAATAATACTTTTTCACTGAGTGTGAGGTAAGATTCAATGATTCATTCTATTTGAATCTCAATATCTGAAGATCTCTTTTTTTGGAAACTGAGTTTGAAAGTAAGATTAAGATGAGGGGCAAAAATTAGCTAGCAGTAACTTGCTGTAGTATATACACCTACTTCTGTTCAATGTTGCACATTTGAAACATATTATGTTATAATACAATGCTGCTTCAGTTAAGAAAAGAAAAGAAGATATAGGTGAACCTTCAAAGAAGACATAGGCAATCTTAAATGGCAACATTTTAAAATATTTGTTAAAAAGGCAGTTTAAGTCAGTGCTCATATAGAAAAACATCAAACTGAAAGTAGGGGAGGGAAGTGTATATTTTATGAAAAGAAGGATTTTCTGACCTTCAACCAGGAAGTCCCTGGAATTTATTGAAAATTATATTGCTTAGACGAAATAAAAAGATAAAAACAATTACATTTGGTATCAAAATGTTGATAGAGTTTTTATTGCCGTATGTGAATTCCAATTACCATTCTAGCAGCATGTAATGGATCAAAAGTAAACTCTATATTCCAGGTTAATTCAGGAAGAAAAAGAATCTACAGAGTTACGTGCTGAAGAAATTGAGAACAGAGTGGCTAGTGTGAGTCTGGAAGGTTTAAACTTGGCAAGGGTCCACCCAGGTACCTCCCTCACTGCCTCAGTTACAGCTTCTTCGCTGGCCAGTTCATCTCCCCCCAGTGGACACTCAACGCCAAAGCTCACCCCGAGGAGTCCTGCCCGGGAAATGGACCGGATGGGCGTCATGACCCTGGTATGATGTGTGGGGAGAACTTTGCCCCCATTAGGATTCATGATGCAGTTGCTGAAATTTAGTGGGTGTCTTCTCTGTCTTCATACTTTTTGTGTGTTGTGTTGCTTTTCCCCCCCACAACCACCCTGTGTGGTAGGTTCGATAACTAAGCCCATTATTATGAGAAGGAATGTAGCTTGCATCTGAATAGCTTTCCCAAGACTAAATAATAAGTGAATGTAAAAGCAAGAATCTAAATATCACCTTAGAAATCTGAATGACTTAAACCATTAAGTACATTTTTACTGATGACATAAATGAGTAAATTGGGACTGGGTATTTCTTTCTAATACAATAAATAACAAAATGTACATACTATAATTTTAATCGAAAATCATCGAAAGCAATAGCAGGAATTTTCAGATATATTTTTAGAATCTGATGCTATTTTAACTCTTTTAAATTCAATTCCTTATTTTATTTACTTTTATACTTGAGATTAAAAATTGAAAGTCTGCATTCTGAAGTCCTCTGAAAATAATCGAATAAAATTTCAAAGTGCCCCTGGTTAAAAGGGCAAAAAACCTCTGGAAATTATGGTTGGAAAAACAACTGAATATCCTGATGTTTGATTACTTAATTCTCATAATAACATTTGATAGTTTGAGGACAATATTTCAATAAAGAGCTCAATCACTGAGGTTTGGAGAGCATGAGGTAATTGTCCATGTTCAACACAACTAGTAAATTGAACTAGATTTTTCTCCAAATTTGCTAACAAGGAAGCATGTACTATACTGTTTTGTTTCTTTAATTGTCTAGAAATATGTTGAAATGACAACAATAATGAAAAATTAAATATTCTGAACTTTTTATGGAGTAACATTTTATGTTTTGGCAATGAATGATAAAAATATATTAAAACAATAAATTTCCAATTAAAATTAAAGCTTTGGGGATAGAGATTAATAAGCTATAAATGGGACAAATACTAGTTTATATACTATAAAATCTAGCACAAACATAAGAAATGGAGGGAAAATGAATGTTACCCTATAAGAATAAAAGCTATATATAGTGTTTCTGGTCAGAAGTCTACAAAATAATATACAATTTGTGTGTGTGTGTGTGTGTGTGTGTGTAATAACTGAACAAAAAAATTCATTTTTAAATGGTGCCTTTAAATAGATATGGTGCTATAATGTGTATTGTGACTAATAAATTCTAAGTTATTTTCATTGCAATTAATTTTTATAAATGAACATGAATGTAAATATGTATCAATATATATACCTATACATTGTGAATATATATGCTCATAGATATATATATGATGCTCTCAATATTAGGAGAAAACTACAAAAAACTTTTTATTTTATCACTGCAATATTTCTGTTATATATGTAAGTTTAGAATTTTTTCTTTAACTTTGCAACTGAGAATTGAAACAGGAAATTATTTACAAGGTGAAGCAGTATTTCCCATATTCAAACTCTTAGGAAACTTCCAGGCATTAAAACCTACCTAAAAGAGAGATGGTGAAGAAAATTTAAAAAGAGGGAAACATTTGCTTTATTCAGTTATTGAGTCCTCTATTCTGTGCTTATTTCCCAACTTAATATTAAAATATTTTTAAAATAGAACAGCACAGAAAATAGTCTATCAGAACAAAGACCTATTAATCAGAACTGACTCTACCTAGATACAGCTCAAACTGTCAGCCAATGTTCAAAGATACACTAACCCAATATACTGAACTAGACACTGATCTACTTATTTTAGAAATCTCAGAGCTACTCATATGATTTTATTAAATAAGATGATGCTCTGTCTGGTTTAGTTTCTGAACATGTAATATTCTCTACATGTGTATTGATGATCTGCTTATTACCAAAGCTACAGTAAGGATCTTGGCCCACAAAATACAACTTAGTCAGTATTCAAGATAAGGAACCTGTTTTATTTCTTTACTGCTATTATTTCTTTATATTTTTGCAACATGGTATTTTGCCCTCTTAAGTAGTTTAATAAGCATTAGCATCATAATTATTGGCAGTGTTGTTATTTTATAATGATAGTAAAATATTTGTCATCATTTATACACGATCATGCTTTTATGAATTTTAGAGGCTAGTTAGTCATAGATAAATCAGAAGTAAATGACTATTGTTACACAATAATTAGCATACTTACAGATACTTAGGGTATTTCCTGAAAGCTAAAAAGTATTTAAAATTCTTGATAGATGTCAGAAAAATCAAGAAATGAAATCTAGGAAGTCCTTATCACCTAGTAAAACTTGGTCACCAAATTCATCATTGTTATAATAAAAAATGGATAAATTTTCTTATATGTAGGAACTATAAGAGGAAAATAATTTTGTTGAATATAATTCATGTTTGACTACTCAGAAGAAGATTAGAAACTTTATGGACAGAAATTTAGATACTGAAAAGACATTTTATTAATATTGTATGTGTTTATATGTTTTGGAAACATTATTTGTCCTGATAATAGAACATATTTACAGTATTAACTTTTACCTTACCATAGGTCTAAAGGAGGAGTAATATTTATGAAAGCAATATTTAATTAGAATATCAAATAAATGAGGTAAATTTTTCAGTAACAACAAAAGTATAACGTATAATGGAGTAGTATAGTATAAAAATTGTTTTACTTAAGAAAAATTAACAAAGATGAAAAGGCTTCTTTTGAATTCTTAAAACATTAACTATTTTAAAGTTCTTTAAAAAAGCATTGACAAGAAAACAGGAACCCCAGAAACATGTTGTTCAAGGTCAGAGCTCTTGGCATTTGTGTTTGTTGGAATGCCAAGAAATTTGAGATCCTACAGGAAAAGCATACTTTTCCGAAGGAGGCTCTAGACTCTACACAGATGGGGTAAAAGGGAGTATCTATAAAATCCACATCCTTACAGTGAATCTTCATGCATAGTCTTCTTTATTCGTATCTACATTCTCTAAGGACTATATATTCCTATATTTATTTCTGGCTAGCTCACTCTTTATGTGCTTTATATTCCCAAGTTTGCAGTGTCTCATATTTTATGAATGTACACATGGCCCCATCATGAAGCCATGCCCTCTCCATGCCATTTAGGAAACTCCCTCTCTACTGCAACTTCTGAGGGGATTGCCTTTATAATAATAATAATTAATAATTAGAAAAGAATGAAATGAAAAAAAAGATAGCCAAGTTACACATAATATTTATTCAAATGACTATTATTAACTAGTTCTATTATTTTTTTATTACTGCCAATCACAGCCAAGCGATCTAAGGAAACATCGGAGAAAGGTATTGTAAATATCTTTTATATGGTTACTAGTTAAATATCATTTTTCTATGAAAGAATTAACATATTATTCCCTCTAGTTGAAGTATTTTATTAACATAAAAATGTTAAAAGCAACTAAGTGTTATTTACTGTGGTCATAATGGCACATGCTGAAAATAAAATTATTTATGATTTCTACAGCAATGATTAGATTTATTGACTCTTACATAATTATTTTTTGTAGTGGGTTTGTATTTTTTAAACTGGAATATCTTTACTTTTAATCAGTTGTGAAATTCATACTCTTTAATAATGTAAATATATGTATAAAAGAATCTATATGCCCTAAGACTTTTGCTTGGTTTTATATTAGAATTACTCGAATAGTCTTACTTTAGTAATTCTCGATTTCCATCAGTTTCAGTTGAAATTTAGAAAGAATTCATCTGAATTTTGTTGTTTGTTTGTTTGTTTGTTTGTTTCTTCTAGATTGCAGTGGTAGAAGAAGATGGTAGGGAGGATAAAGCAACAATTAAATGTGAAACTTCTCCTCCCCCTACCCCTAGAGCTATCAGGATGACCCACACACTCCCTTCTTCCTACCACAATGACGCCCGAAGGTATGACGCTCTTTGTACTCTGCACATTATCTCCTTCCCAAAATATTTTTCTTCCTTTCAGTGTTGTCAAATAGAATCCTTAAAAACTTATATAAAAAAAAATTATTTGAACTAGAATTCTCCACTGGAGTATTGTCCTGATCCCTCTGCTCAGTATCATTTTTAATAAAACCAAATTTCCATACTGAGATCAAATTTTTAGTTTTAAAATTAATTTTATATTCGTGATCTTGTTGCTAGCCAGTATTTATAAGAGTTTTTTTTTTTAATTTTTAGTGTATATTTCCTGTTAAAGTGGAGTCAGGTTAGAAGATTAATTCATTAGGAATAATGACAAAAAGCTAAAAGGATTCTAGGATAAGACTATGAAGTTGGTTGAGTCTCTAAGAGTGATAAAGGTCTGAAAAGTCCATGATTATGCCTCATTTACTGGGCAGCTCAGGATATAATCCACCCTATGGGTGCTGCTGTTTTCAACTATGACAGCTTCTCAGACATAAAGTTTTTAGAACATTTATCAAAATATTAAAGGAAAAAATAAGTTTATATGGGGAAATATTTGATTTTCATAGCTACTCTCCATCCTGTCCTATTCATCTACCTAATATCTTGCAAGCAGATTTCCTATATTTAACAACATAAATAAACCTAGGTACGCAATTTATCAATATATCTTAAATGTATATTCTTTTACTATCATCAGTTGCAGCATCTCTGGATAATTAATTGATATAACTTAACACAATGACTTAGTGAATAATATTTTAAGTAAGAGTCTACTTTCTAAATAGTATGTGTTTATATCAAGTGTTTTTGAAAACAGAGTTTTCTGTGCTGACAGGCATCTTTGTTTCTCTTTTGTTTCTTTTTAATTTCTAATAAGCAAAAGGAAACCAGTTTCCCCTGCTTCAAAATATTTACTTCTCCTACTCTCCAAAAAAAAAAGTGGATTATGTTGTAATGTATAAAAAGCTATTCCTTTGTAATTTAGAGACTGTAAGGCCAGTTTAATTAGGATGAATATGTAAAATTAAATAATTCACCATAACATTGTCCAATTAATAGCTGTAAAAAAAGGTAATTGCAATAAATTACTGAACCTCTCATATTAACAGTGTCCAACATTGACCAAGAATGGCACTTGGACTGACTACTTAGAAATTATTTCAGCCTGTTATATATCTAGAAGAATACTTGAGCACTGCTAGAAAAAGTACACAGTGAATACTAGGGTATTTGATTTATTGCTTCTAAATCCGACCCAAACGGTTTACGGTTAAATTAATTAGACCCCTATAATGAGAGAAAGATGATTAGAGGAAAATTCCGTTAAACTGTGGGGTAAGGGGACCTAAGATTCTTGACTTCTACGCAAGAATTCATGTGGGAGTGAGTAGGTGAAAGTACACACTCAAGTGAGTGTGGACAGATTCAGAGTGTGGACAGATTGCTCCTTAGCTCTCCAGGCTGCTGATATGAATACTTACATAGTTTACGGGTCAGGGGCTCACAAATGGGATCCTGAATAGATTTTGACAACTTTTGCTTACCAAGGGGCGCAGCATTACAAATGAGAGAATGGGATTTGTCCAGTTTTGTTTGAGAAAAGGGGCAGGAATTTCCAGATTGGGATAAGGAGATCTGGCCACTTTTGTTTATCAAAAGCACTTTTCCCGCCCCCTCCTGAGAGATAATACAGGAGAAGTTACACAACTAGTGGTCTCTGGTATGAGGTGAACTAATAGGATTTGAGTCACTTAGTTCTCAAATGTACACAACTGTTTTTCAGAAATACTGGAGGAAGTAGGGGCCGCAGTCATTGTGCTAAATTCCTATTCTACCTCAAAACCACAGGCTAGCAATGTTGCTTATATTTCATTATTAGTTATATTTAAATGTTTACATAAGGTTGAAAAAAAAAACTTCCAGAAAGGGCCAAGTGCTCAATAATAGAAGGCTGTTTAACATGCAGTTAATATGCCAACCTAATTTGTTGACTAAAACTTGCACAAAATTTAGGTACAAATAGTCATCTGAAACAGAGTTACTTCTAGAGTTATTTTGATAGCCCGAAGATCTACAATATGCCTTAGAGGAAACATGAAAATAAAGGGATAAAATAACATTAAACTCTACTTGTTCCTCCTTTTGTACCTTTCAAATGGAAAAACAGTTTACCCTCTTTTGTGTTTCACAGTAGTTTATCTGCATCCCTTGAGCCAGAGAGCCTTGGGCTTGGCAGTGCCAACAGCAGCCAAGACTCTCTTCACAAAGCCCCCAAGAAGAAAGGGATCAAGTCTTCAATAGGACGTTTGTTTGGTAAAAAAGAAAAAGCTCGACTCGGGCAGCTCCGTAAGTATGTGTGTCTTGACATTCCACTGCCCCTCATTTTAGTGACTTCTGAGTATTCATCCATAGTTCATTTCATTTCTCATCTCCTCACTTTTTCCTGCCTGACAAGCTTTTATATATATATATATATATATATATATATATATATATATATATATATATATTTAATCAGGACTGCAAATGCAATTTAGCTAAATAATGATTGACAAAAGTTAGAAGGTAAGAATATTATAAAATGTTCAGTCCTTTTGATTTTATCTGCTAATAACAATAGTTAAA
The DNA here is from genome assembly GCA_004024925.1 of Scalopus aquaticus. Lineage (NCBI taxonomy): Eukaryota > Metazoa > Chordata > Mammalia > Eulipotyphla > Talpidae > Scalopus > Scalopus aquaticus. The sequence continues at coordinate 4,125 of PVIJ01007892.1, read as the reverse complement.
AATTTTTAATGCTAACTCTGTGTAGAGAGAAGGCCCTTATAAGGCAAGTGTTATAACTGCTGTGCTTACTTATCAATGAATAAGCAATGTCTTGGTAATTTTGTTAGCAGAATGAGGCGCACCCTGAAACTCCCAAACCTGCCTGTTCTAAAAGGGTTTTGCCATCCACCATATAAGACAAACATATTCTTACTGCATAAGACCTTCAAGAGAAAAGAACTTTAATAGAATTAGTGTGCATTAGAGAATTAGTGTTCAATAGAGAGGAAAGAATATAGTTTAAAAAAATTTCTCCATGAAACCCCCAAAGTTGCCCATCCCCTTGAGGATAAATGCTGAGCCAAACAGGGCGGACCCTAAGCAGGGCCACTGGGGCCTGAAAACTTGCCATAAATCAGAGGCACCTTCTGGCAGGTACAGGGGTAGAAAGGACCAAGGAAGTCTAGGATGAAGGAGTAAAATTAAAATATAAATCAAGATACAGGCTGCCATTGTCAGCCTCTCCATGTGTCTCTCACCCCTGTCTCCTCTAAGTGTCTTTTTGCTTGTCTTGCAAGTACCTGCGACAGGTCCACAGCTGAGAAGAAAGCACGGCTTCTTCCCACATTTCTTTCTGCTCCAAGTGCCGCCTCCAGGTCATCTTCTTTCTTTTCCCAAGTCGTTTTCCCAGTCTTTTTTCAGCTTCCCTTTATGCTCCACTCCACCTTTCCTTGGGTGGCAGGGAACCTGGACCCTCCCCTTTCTATGGGGGGGTTACAGTTGTTACAATTGGAAGAACTGAGATACTCATCCTAGTGTTAATGTTTCAAAACCAGTTAAAACCATTGCATATAATGTCTTAGTCCATAGATGTTTGTAAAACCTTAGCTGTGTGAATTTATCACTTTGTTTGTTGAAAACAATGAGGTCTACAAAAAAATGCAAAGGATTTTGTAAGTCAAAATAAAGCTTTATGACATATAGAACATAAAAAGTAAAGGAGAAGGTTTCTTTGTATAAAACCTTTACAGCTTTTCACTAAAATTCTACAGCATGTAGGGGGGGATGAAGGAAGGAACAGGGCAACAGAATTGTGTTAGCATCAGTTTATTTTATGAACATATAAAAGTTGACTATTACCTAGTATTGTGACAGGAATGAAGAATCATATCTTTAATGTTTGTGTGAATAAATTGGTAGAAGGTCATTTCAGAGGACAATGTGGTGTTACTTATCAATATTTTGAATGCATTGATCACCCTTTGCTGCAATTCTGTTTTTTTTTTATTGAAAAGTGCAAGTGTAGAGGCATGGGTGCATAAGGACACTTATTACAGAATTGTAAAAAATAATTTGGAACATCTTAAATGTCTAGCACTAGTAAATTGATTACGTAGAGAAAATCAGTTCAGTATATTGTCATGCAGTCACTAAAAAGAATGAGATGAATCCTTATACTCACAGAAAGATGTCTCCTATAGTTTATTATTTGAAAATTTAATTTTCATAACTATGCAAGTATCCTCACAATTATAAGTGCATATACTTTATAAAGTAAATATGAAAATGCACACAAGAATCAGCTAGTTACTTACGAGTGATTAATTGAATGAAAATATTGATAAGTACATTTGAAATAACTGTAGGTAAATATATAAATATATCTATATACATAGATTGAGATTTATAGATGGGTGGATGGACTGATGGATATATAGATTAGTATTTTGTTGAAGCAAAAAAATATACGAAGTATATTTCCTGAAATGATGACACTACAATTGACTTTTTTTTGGTGTCTTTCTATATATATATCTTTTTTTTAGATTTTATTTAAAAATTCTCTTATCATCTTTGTTATACTTTATTGCATCTTCTTTTCCTTCCTCTTTCTATTTGAATTAGAACTAGGGTTAAATAACTGCGAAAAGAGTGAGCTTCTCCATCCTGAAGAGAAGTTTCTTAGCATTTGTTTTTGTTTCTCAAATAAAGGGATGATTACTCACATGTAATGCTTCGATCTGCATGCTTACTTTCCTGCACGGGCAGCAAAAGAATTTTTGAGAATAATGTTCATCTTTGTAGACTTAAAACGGTGGTATTATTTCAAAATGCACTTCCCAACTTCCACAGCTTGAAAGCCACACAAAGCATCAAAAGCCATGGGAAAATGACATGCACGCAGCTGTGTGATATAGTGTTATTCAGCAGGAGAATAAAATCCCCTAGGATTTATATGTCTCGGAAGAACCCCTTAGGCTATAAAATATTTTGTTCCATAGGGAAAGAAGGTTTTTTGATATTAAAAGACTTTTAAATTTTGGTTCATTTTATTTGACAACTAATTAGAGTCTCACCAAATTTTTTGTGGTGTTTCCAATATATTACAGTGTTTCATAACAGTGTAGAGAGCTATTTTGAAATACTTATTTTGCTAACATAGCAATCATTTACATACTCCTATTTCAACATATATTTTCATTTTTAGCTCTATAATTTACTTTTCCCATTTAAAATGCATTTACTTGTGTTTTTTTTTTATTTTTAAAAAATGAAGTTATTTATTTTTAATTGAGATGCTATTTGGATACCCCCATCAGGTATTACCAACAAAGTGTTTTTTATCCTCTTTGTTCTTACAACTCCCATATCCCTTCTCCCCCTTGGTGCTTCAGTTCTGTAATCAGTTATCAAGGGCTAGTTTTTCATCTTGTCTTTATCTGCTACTAATTAAGTTATTTTATATCCCACACATTAGTGACACCATCTGGTATTTATCTTTCTACTTCAGACTTATATCAGTTAACAGAATCCCTTCCAGATTCTATTTTTATTTTATATTCCACTTTGATGAGGAATTATCATTAGCATTTTTATCAACAATATTCTATCAAAAATAAAAGTACAAGATATAAAGTTTAGAAAATTATAGAGCACTCTTGAAACTTAACCTTTCTTATATATTTTCAGTGACCGTGTGTTTCAATATCAAAACAGAGGAGAAGGAAAATCAATTACAATTGTATTCTCATCAATGCCTTCCATGTCAAAAACTAGCCATAGTTAATAGTTGTTATCTATAACAAATGATAGATATCATCAGCAAGTGACATAGACATACAAGAACCGTGTTAGGAAGAACATTACCCAAAATAAACTAGTAACTGGAAATCTGCCCAGAAAAAGGCGGCAACTGATATAGTCATTACTCTTTTTTTACTCAGTAATTTTACAATTTAAAGAAAATGAATAAAATTGTTTACCTTATATGAATAGAAGACCAATAAGTAGAACTACTCAGAAGCTCTCTTTTTTGCCTCTATCTGCTTACATATGCCAAAGATTTCACCTAGAAAAGAGGCATTACCAAAAAGTCATTACAGCCCAAGAGGGATGAGATTTTGAGGAATAAAAATATAGCTAATCCAAGGTCATTTATTTATTACTATTTTGACGGGAAAAGCATACATTGAAACCAATGTTAAGTACAGAATATTAACAATGGACTTTAAGAAAATGACTGAAGTTTGGCTGTCGTCATCGAGAAGCTTTCAGTTTTGTAAAATAGAGAGTACATAAACATATACAAACTTTTATTTAAAACAAAACAAAACCCAGTTTATTTCTAGCTCAGAAAAGTTGTAACTTTGGCATCTTGTCTTGTCAGAACTACTGGGAACAAGGGGTCTCAACCTCAAGATCCAGGATTCTGTATTAGTAATTAGAATCCTAACTGGCTTGATTTTTAATTTTATGTGAAGGCCTTAACCTATTTTGAAATAAAGCAAATTAAGCTGTGTTAAAAATAGCCAGGCCAGACAAAGCTCATTGGTTTTATTGACAAAGTTACTTAGTAAATGAGAAAGAAAGGCAGTAGCAAGTCTGATTGTGACATCCCTGTAGACAAGATGTCAAAATGGGGCCTAGTGATAAAAAAAATTAGGTGGGATTTATTTATTTTTTTTGGATTTGTTTTTTTTTGTTTGTTTTTTTTTAATATATATTTTTATTGTTATTTATGTCTTTTACATTTTGTATTCCCCTTGGGTAGCCCACCACCAATTCACCCGTGATCCATCTCCATGTCCCTTGTGTTCTTTTCTATTCCATTTTGTGCGCTTTTCCTTCCCTCCCTCCGCCTCCCCC
>PVIJ01007891.1:0-78781 GCA_004024925.1 Scalopus aquaticus | reverse complement strand
AAATGGCCAACAGATACATGAAAAAATGCTCAACATCACTTATAATCAAGGAAATGCAAATCAAAACCACTATGAGATACCACTTCACACCTGTGAGGATGGCACACATTAAAAATACAGGCAACAACAAATGCTGGAAAGGATGTGGAGAAAAAGGAACTCTTCTACACTGCTGGTGGGAATGTGAACTGGTCCAACCTCTATGGAAAGCTGTTTGGCGATTCCTCAAACTGCTCAACATGGAGCTTCCATACGACCCAGCAATACCACTCTTGGTAATTTACCCATAAGACACAAAAACACTAATCCGAAAGGATACGTGCACCCATATGTTCATTGCCGCACTGTTCACAATAGGAAAGGTATGGAAGCAACCCAGATGCCCTAAAATAGATGATTGGATTAAGAAGATGTGGTACATATACACAATGGAATACTATTTAGCATTCAAAGAAGACAAACACATGCAATTTGCAGCGACCTGGATGGAATTAGAGGGGGTCATACTCAGTGAAATAAGCCAGAAAGAAAGAGAAACGTATCACATGGTGTCACTTATAGTAAGACTATAAGGAAACCAAATAGGAAAGAGACTCTTAGCGGGTGGGGTCTTGGAGCCGGGGGGAGGGGAGGAAAAGGGCACAAAATGGAATAGAAAAGAACACAAGGGACCATGGAGATGGATCACGGGTGAATTGATGGTGGGCTACCCAAAGGGAATACAAAATGTAAAAGATATAAATAACAATAAAAATATATATTTTTAAAAAATTCCGTACTATGATTATGGGGTTATCTATTTCTCCCTTCTACCATCAATTTTTGCTTCATGTATTTTGAGGTGCTGGTACTAGATGCATACATATTAATAATTATGTCCTTCTGAAATTTTCCCTTTTATCATTGTAAAATAATCCTTTTTAAAATCTCTAATAATGCTCTGTCTTGAAGTGTGTTTTTTCCAATATTAAATTAACCAAAACAGCTTTCCTGTCCTTGCTATTTGGATAATGTGACTTTTCTCATTCATTTACTTTTAACCTAGTTGTTTCTTTACATTTTAAGTTTGGTTCTTGTAACAACATTATTCATTCAGGAAGTCTTTTTCTTTTCATTAGTGTTTAACTCATTAACATTTAAGGGAGCTATTAATATGTTTGGATTTGTTTTATTTTGTGCTTCCTATTTGTCTCCACATTTTTTTGTTTCTCCTCACATTCTTTGGGATTCTAAAATGTTTTCAGATTCCATTATAATGTATTTATTATCTTTTTAGTGATATAAATTTGTACTATTTTCAGAGAGAGGATGAACTAGAAATTGAAATATACATTCTTACCCTTTCATGATCTACTTGTAATTTCTCCAAAGAAAATGTTACAATCTTGAAGCCATCTATATCTTTATATCTCTGACTCTTTAACCCTTTACAACAGAATTGTTATAGGTATTACATGTCATATGTTAAAAAGTCATATAAGGAATTTTATTTTATTGTTATCATTAATGCTTTAAGTAGTCATACATATTTTCAATCATTTAAGTAGATACTATAATTTGTTATTTTCCTGTATTTCATGGTCTTAATCTTCCTGAAGATCCAAGTTTCTCTCTCATATCATTTCCAATTTCTTGTACATGTCTGTACATTTTCTTTAAGTAGGATGTTTTTCCTAATTTGGCATTCATTTTTGAAAGATATTTTTGTTGTTGAAAGTTGGTTTGACAGGTTATTTTTTCAATACTCTGAAGATTCCACTGTTTCACTATGTCCATGGTTTCTGAGAGAAGGCTGTAACTCATTTAAATAATTATTCTCCTTTAATTAATGTGGCATTTTTCTCCATCTGCTTTCATGATTTTATCTTTTTCTTTGGTTTTCAGCAATCTTATTGTAATAGTCTTAAGTATGGTCATCTTTGAATTCATTCTGTTTGAAGTTCATTGAACTTATCAAATCTGTAAAGGTATATTTTTCACCAAATTGCCGCTGTATATTGCCACTGTAACTTCTTCAGATGTCCTTCTTGTACAGTCGGCTATCTCTCTCTTTTCCTTCTGGGATTCCAAATACAGTTATGTTATATTTTTTGATATTGTTCCACATGTCCCTAAGGTTCTGTTGATGTTTTCAATTTTTTTTTATTTTTCAGACTAATTTGTATTAATATATTTTTATTTCATTGACTCCCACCTCTGTCCTATATATCCTGCTACAAAGTTCATTCACTATTTTATTTCAGATATGACATACTTTATGGTTTTTTTTTTTTTTTGCTTTTAAAATATTTATCTATGTGGACATTTTCTACTTTTTCATTCATTTTGTATATTTTTCCTTACCCCATTGGGTATAATTATAGAAGCTACTTTAAAATTCTTGTCTAATAATTCCAACACTAGCAGAATTTGAATTTTCCATCTGTTGATTGTCTTTTTCCTACAAAACTGAACATATTTTTATGATCCCTCATATGTTTGATTCTGAATGCTGGCCTCAGTTTCCCTCAGCCAATAAAAGGAAACAGAGTTTGAGGAGAAGGAAAGTGGTTTAATTTGTCGACAAACTGAGGAGGGCAGCGGACTTGTGTCTGAAAGACCCCATCCTGCTGTCTGGCAGAGGGCAGGGGGATTTATAGAAAAGGAAGAAAAGGGGAGATGGGCAAGGGTCTGCAGAGAGGAGGGAGAAAGGTTCGGCAAGACTTTTAGATGCAGGCAAACAGAGGTTTCTGAGATTTCTGGTGGGCACCAACTTGCTTTGTTAACAACTGCTATTTAACTCCTTTTTCCTTGTAGTGCAAGAAGACAAACCTGTTAAACAAAGGGGGAAATTGCAAGAGATAGGGGGAAGACAAGCTTTTTAATGCTTATCCAAGAAACCAGTCATTCGTAACTGCATCATGTTGAGTAATTTTGGATATCTTGGACATTAGAAACATACGTTATGGTGTATAGATTATGTGTTTTCTTACATTCATCTCAAGAATGTTGATGTTTTGTTTTAGCTGGTATTTAGTGCCAGTGTGTAAATGCTGTCTTTTTTCTGTAGGTGGTGGTTCAGACTTTAACTCAATCCTTTAGCTTTTTGCTCCACACCTTTGAGACAGTCCTTTGCATGTATGGTTCAGGAGCAGGCTCGATACTTATGCATAATTTATACAGAAAATTAAGGGAGATCTCCTTTTGCTCTCCTAGAATTCTTCTCTTACTTTCTTAACTGATAGCAACTAACCTGGCTCCTCCCCTTAGTTTCTCTGGTCAGAAAGACAGGAAGCTGTCTAATCAAAGCTTTAACCACTTACTAAATTCTTCTTCAAGCTGCAGCTGCTCTTGGGTGAAATACACAAGAGAGTGTTTATGCCAGTAAATTCACCAGATTTCAACTCCCTTTCATGGTCTGCCTGCTCTTTTATTCCTCAGAATATTTAGGCACGTATTTTCTTATTAAATCAGTATTTGTAGTTGTTATCAACTGGAAAGCTTAACTGTAGTGAATTTAAAAAGTAATATTTGAAGTAGACTTCAAGCTTTACCACAAACTGACACATTTCTACTTATTCACTGGTCGAAGAGGTCTGAGTCACTAGGATATAAGCACAGATGTACAGATGATTTTTTCATACTTGGGCTCCAGCTCTATTAAATATCAATTCACTTAAAATATTTAGACATATTTCATGCCTTTAAATATAGATGTACTCTAATAATAGATGTACTCTAATAATCTAATACACAGTAGAGCTGTATTCCCATATTTGATTTTTTCTCTTTCTATAAAAACTTTGAGAGGAAACTTATATGCCTCTTTGATTATTTCCTCACAGTCCTAATCCAGAGAAACTTTACATCTTCTAGTCCCTGGAACATCGTACATAAATTTGAAATTCAGTAGTTTAATTTTTTTAATTTTTATAAAAATGACAGAAATTATATTTTATTGCTTAAAATTTGATTTGTATGGCCATCAGTAAAACTGACATCAATTTATATGTTTTAGTCAGTGTTCTTTTAAACAAATCATCAGTTTAGAATAAAAATTTTATACTTCTTCCAGAAATTGGAACCCTCTTTTCCTAGTAAATTATATGAGCACTTTGTGAACTAAGGATGCTAACCTATTAGTCACTTTGTGTCAGGCTTAAATGAAGGCCACTTTCCTTGTACTTTTGTTTGTGATATTCTAGTATACCAAAGTTATCTGACAGGGTATAGAGATATATTCATTTGCTAAAATTTCCTTTTCTAATCATGGATTAAGGGACATAATGATGTTTGCTGAGACTTCTCTAAACTTTTCTAAACACAAAACCAAAACTGTTCTGAAGAAATACCCATGAATGAGCCACATCCCCAATTGCGCTCTCAAAGTAGAGTGTCGTGATGATCAAGAACCCTGAAAATTAGGTGCCTGAGAAAAGAATTAAAGGCGGTAACTGCCCATGGCAAACAGTCTAGCAGTGAAGAACAGCTGAGAATCATGGAGTTACTGCCTAAGAGAACCATAGCCCTTAGGTCACACAGTCTAGAAAATAGCTTCATTTTACAAATGTGATTCTGGTGGATTATGGATTGAAGCATCTATTTGTTTTTGCTGTGTACCTACAGGGGAAATACTCTCACTCTGTAGTCCAAACCAGTACCTTGTTGATGAATAAAGATATTTGTATTAGCTGATAATTGACAATGCAGCAGCTTCCCACAGGTCACTTTCAGGTCGCAGCTTCTAGTACTGTCATTTTTGTAGATGGAATCATGTTTGTGAACAATTATTCCCTGAAAACTGTAAATTCTTCTCTCCCCCTTTCTTAGATTGGAGGAAGTTGAATGGGCCTATACAAGCCATTGTTAAAACCCTTCTCTCCTTTCTTTTCTGTCAGTGGATAAGTCACTCGATTCTACTTCAACAAGGACTGTTTCCTCAGCCCCTCAGCTAAGACAGGGCTGCTTTACATATGGTGTGAGGAGTAAAAAAGGAACTGAGGGAAGTAGGCACAAAAGGAAGAAGTAGTGGTTAGTGGTTGTTGAGAAACTTGCCAGAAGGTTGAAATGGAAAGGATTGGAAAATAAACATTTGCACCAAAACCTCTGGTTTCTTCTTTTTGGCAGTTCCAAACAGAAGAAAATGTCATGCTGCTCCTATGATCGCCACGCCCCAGCAACAGAAACACTTGTCTAAGCTGATTCTCTCTAACAGCTGTAACAGTGTGATGCCCTGTCCTGTCCATGTTATGCCCTGGACCCCTCTGTGCCCTGGGAATTACCAGGACAATCAACCATAAAATCTATTACTGGAAGGACTTTTTGTGTTTTGTTCTGTATTTTAATGATACTGTATACTCATAGTGACATATTTACATACTATATCTTTAAAAAAATTACTGAAGTAACATTGGTTTGTAACATTATGTAAATTTCAGGTGTGCATCATTAATAATCAGTATCTGAAGAGACAACATTAATTTTACCACTAAAAGTCTCATTCTGTCAATTGACCCATATAATTGATCCCTTTCACCTGACTTACCCACCTTTCTTACCTCTTCCCTCTGATAATCACCACTGATTTGGTTTTCTTTTTTTTTTTAACATATTAAAAGGACTGATTTATTAGGAAAATGAGAAAAAGAGAGGCACCTGCATTGTCACAGGTGGGCAGATTGAAAATTTGAATTTTAAATCTGAAATCTCAATTTTATTTAGTTCATTCGTTTCTTTATGTGCCCTATATGAGTGAAATCATGCAGTGTTTGTCATTCTCCATCTGATTTGTTTCATTTAGCATATAACCTTCTATATCCACCCATGCTCTTGGAATGGCAAAATTTTAATCTTTTCTAAAACTGAGTAGTATCTATTGTTTATATATCCCACATCTTCTTTATCTAATCATCTATTAATGGGCACTTGGGTTGTTTCCAGGTCTTCACTATTATAAATAATGCTTTCATAAGTGTGGGGAGGATTAGATCTCTTAGAATTTTATATTCTTTGAGTTAATATCCTTAAATGAGATAACTGAATTGTGGAATTTCTATTTTTAATTTTTTGAGGAATTGCCATACTACTTTCCATAATGACTGCAACAATCTACATTGGGAGGGACATCTTGATAAGTGTCCAGGAGTATTAACAAATGATCCACCCCAGAGGTACTCTTATACATGAAGCCTCCTTTTCATATGAGCCCATTTCCCTTTATGTGAGTCTATCATGGGTTTCAGCACAATGACCACCCACTTACCTGTGGCCCTGGACACATCCTGGGATACTTGTGAAGTCTACGTGATCACTAGGACTCACTGGGTGGAGGAGCTGGAGTGTATAGACTTTGGAAGTGAACTGGTCCAATTTGGTGTGGACTTTTCATTTATTTCTCATGTGTGCAGCTGTCATTTTAAATGCTCCCCCACATTAACACATTTAATGGTGATGAAAAAGTGAAGGTTTCCTCTCAATTTGAGATCCAATATGTGTTGGAGCATAAAATTGTGTTTATACAGTTTGGACAGAGTAAATTCTATGATGACGTGGAGGACAGATAAGTGGTAAACAGGGAACACTCTGTTGAAAGATATCAAGTAAGTTTTTGGATCCTAAAGGACAATAGATGGGATGACATTCTCTGTAAAATCTTTCACCCCTCATTAGATTAGAAATTACAAGAGAGTAGGTACCACATCATATGTCCAACATGTACAACCAGTGAACTAAAACTCAACACAAGAAACATAATAGATAAGCAGTAGGAAACTATTAGATGAATGAAAGAATGAAATTCCCTAGACATAGAAATTGGGGAAGTTTGAACTATTATAAAGAGGAATCAGGTCTTAAAGTTCCTGTTTGTTTCCTCCTCTAGTTTATCCGCAATGTTGACCTATATTTAAGCAGATCCGAAAACAAGAGAACAATTTCATTTCCCTAGGAGCCAAAACAGAAAAAACACAATTAGTAAACAACAATGTCCTTAGCTCACCCTTTTCACAAACTGCTAGGCCTTGCTCTTTGGAGCCACTGTGGACAGCCTCTGTCCTCAGGTCTGAGTTGTACCATCAGTTTCTAAGAGAAGCTTCCTCTGATCTTCTGGAGCAAGACTATATAGCTGTGACCTTGAATGGTGGTTCTAGGTGAGTGGACACCCTGTGTCGGACCTGGATGGGATGGAGGCTCTGTCTTTCCAGAACGCTAGTCTCAGATGCCCATGACAGTTTCCTCACACTCTGCCCTCAGTCATTCTCTAGGCTTAGCGGGGACTCAGTAAGCTCTCCTTAAACTATGGGCCCCTGGCTTTTTAATTAGGAATTTATTATAGTAGCATAGAAAAATAAAAATCATTATAATAGAAATGCTAATATTTATGAGTGCTGACTAGTAATTTACAAGTGTAAAGTATTTTTATCTTTACACTAATACCAAGTAGGATCTGCATCAGAATTGAAAAACATGGAAATCCGTTAACCAAGTAAAAATGCTAAATAAGAGAAATTATGCGTTGACAACAGGTGCCAGAGGTATTAGAATAGGTATTAAAAATCCTCATCTAGTCTTAAAATAAGCATTGCTCAAATAGGAACAGAAGAATACTTAACATGACTGGGAATATTTGTTCTAGATTGATAGTCAATATTATACATTCCGGAACAGCATTAAAATTGGAGCTAGGACTGAGGGCACTTTCTATCCTTATCATTTGTAATAGTTTTTAAATTCTGCCAGATACCAACATTAGTCGCAAAAGTAAAAGGCATACATTCTGAAAGGCAAAGCTGAAAACTCATTACTCACTCTTTTTTAATTGAAGCATTTTTGGTTTGTAACATTATTTATCCTTTATTCAGTCCCACCATATTTACTTGGCACTACTTTTTTGTTATTGTAAACCACACAACCTCTGTTCTTGATTATATCTTGTAGAGGCACAGTTAGAAATGTCTGAATAAGAATTAGGAAAACTCAAGAAAACTATCAAAAACAATGAAATGCTTGCATACTATCTATTACCAGTTTGAGATTATAGTGAAGAAATTTCACTCCTAAGAACTTTCAAAACACTAATTTGAAAGGAAACCTGCACTCCTGTTTATTGAAGCTCTATTTACAATAGCCAAGATAAGGAAACAACCCAAATGCCCCCAAATAAGCAAAAGTATCAAAGAGTTGCTGTTTATTTATACAATAGAATATTACTCAGCAATCAAAAATACAAACTCATGCCATTTGCAACAATACGGCTGGAGCTGGAAAGGGATTATGCTAGCTGAAATTAGAAGGAAAAAAATATATCGGATAGTCTCACTTACATGTAGAATATAGAGAAACCAAACCAAAGATCAAGAAAAAGTCAAAACTAGCAAGCTGACCATAGAACTGAGGCATACAGCAAAGGAGGGGACAGCAGGGGGAACAAACCAGGGGAGGGATGAACACAATGTGTATGGTGATGGATGATATGGTGGCAGGAGAACTATGGGGATTACAATGATGCAAGAAAAAATATTAATTAAATAAAAGAAATTTCATCTAAGTGTGAAAGGGGCCCAGTGGACTATGGGGAATGACTATCGGTACCTGGATGTTGGGTGTGTATGAAAACACACAGCTGAAGAAGTTTGTACCCGTAACTCTGAACTTTATATGGTATTGTATACTAACAACCTCAATTAAAACATACAGAAACAAAACAGAACAAAATAGCAATAAAGTGGAAAAATAGAAGTGATGCAGAGGTTTTTCTGAACCTGTGAAAAGAAATCTATAAAATTGTACAAAGAAAACATCAAAGAATGAATATGTGGCATTAGTCTGCATAGGCTCAATACAGTAGAAATGTTAAAGATGTCAGTGCTTCCTACGTTCATGTGTTGGTTTTATATAATTTCAGTCAAAATACCTGTGGAATTTTCTTTACAATGCAATAAAATGTTCACAAATATGTCTGGTAAGAATATTAGTAAGAGTATCAAAAAAGATATTTTTTAAATAGTAATGTTGAAAATCTAATTCCTGTGTTGAAGATATTATTGAGTGAATGGATAGTCTAGCTATCTAATTATATGCAATTGTATCACATATGTTTTATGTGAGTAGATATATGTCACAAATATATATCTAATTATAACATTCCAATTCAAAGCTCTTCCTCCAACAGCTGCTTACTTGGTCACAAGTTTCACAAAAACCATTGTTTATCCCACAAACCTAACTGAGTGCCTGACACATAGCTGTCTTCTAACCTAACTGAGTGCCTGACACATAGTACTTCTTGTATGAATCAGCAAATCCATTCAAGAAATGCAGACAAAACATGGTGCAATTTATAATAATTAAATTCACAGCAGCACCAACAACCTCAAAAGGTTAACTGCTAATTAGTGAGGCTGATACATGTTGCTGGCAACAGACATGATAAAGTACATTTGGAAAGCCAGTTCACAAAAGATAGCATGCACTTTGATTTAGTGATCCCAGTTCTGAGAATCTGAATAAAAAGGACAAAATGTGGAGGAAGTAATGTGTAAGATGATGTTCATAAGAAAAAGTTCTGGAAGGAAGTAGTGAAACTTGATGAGCTATGGACCTGGGTACAGGCTGTTATACTTTTAAAACTATAATATTTGAACTATTTGAAAATGATAAAATAAAAAAGGCTTCAAACTTCAAATATGATCCTAGGCTTAACATTTGATTTTGACTTATTCCTGTTATATTGCAAGCTTTGTAGATGATTTTTTTCTGATCCAGTAAAAGGGAAAAGTCAATACCCCACTGTGTGCTCTTACAGTCCTCTCTTTCTACCACCAAAACTTTGCCACCCTGTATAGTAATTGCTCAATAACTTAGTATCACCTCCATGAGACTGTCAGTGTTGTGAGGGTAGAGGCTGTGTTTATTTTTGGTAACTCCAATATTTAGACCAACTTTTGTCACAGCCCTCTCCAGGAGGGCTGAGCTTCACCACCCTGGGATTATGTTTGTTCTCTTCTCTGGAGTTGCATCTGCTGCATTCACTACTATTCTGAGAGTCAGCAACCTCTGACCCCCTGAGGGAGCCCAGTGACCCTGACCTGTGAAACCGAGGTCCCTCTACAGAGGTCAGATCCCGAACTCCAGTCCACTTCTTCACAGATATCCAGGCCCTGGCCTGAGGAGGAGCAGTTCCCCAGAATTCCAGATTGTTGCATCGGGCAACAACACACTGATACACAGGAGTCGTGGAGCAAACTGTTATGGCTGGATGTTGTGGAGAAGGCAGAATCTGGCCTTTTCATTTAGTGAGAGTTTTTTTTTTTTTTTTTTTTTTTTTACAGAATCAGTCTCTCAGGGTAAGAGGATAAGGAGAAAACAATTAGGAGGAAGGACGTATGTTTATCTAAACTTTTGGGGAGAGGAGTCTGTGAATCCGAGTTGAATTTACAGCCCAGTTTTATGGCCCACAGGTTGAAGTCTGATAACCTGGTCTTCATATTAGGCGCCAGTCTTGCCAACAATGCATTTTGGTTGAAACTCTCTGGGACGTAGAGATATACATCAGTCAACGACTCCCCAGGTGTTCCTGGTCATGCCTCATAATGCATACTCATGTCCTAGGAGATTTAAGCATCCTGCTCTCGCTTGACTTAAGAGGCGCCTCTGTGGTGTCTATGGGTGATTGATTGACTTGGCCTAACTGGGCTTTGTACTGATAAGGCTGAATTGCATAGCCAAAATGGCGACTTAAGCAACTTTTGGATTCTAGCAGACCCACACTAGACCACTTCCATGTAAAGAGAAGGCTCAGGGTCTTTCTGGTCTGAGGCACTATGACTGCACATGTCCTGAAACAGAACCAGTTCCAGATACAAGTGTAGAGTGAGTTTTGGTGTAGAGGGACACAGAGACTGAAAGAGGAGGGTAGAAGAGGAGCATCACTGGGACGTTGGTTCCTTCTTTACCCATAAGGTGGGAATGGATCACTTCCGAGAGCACCTCCTGCTGTTCTGAAGCCTGGCCTTTCCGCTCATGCACTAGGACCGGAATGGTTATCCAGAGACTTCAAGAATCACAAACATGCAACAACACACTACATTCCTCTTAAGGGTCCCTTCCTTATTGCAAAATAATCAATATGCCGTGGAGGGCACAAATGGCATGTGAGGAATAATCACTATGGGAAGGGAGCTGGCAGTCAGCTGGAAATCAACCTGCTTCAAAATGTTACACAAGAGGCATTAAGAGAACAGAGAAGCCCATGTGGACTGGAGGAACTGAAGCAAACGACTTGAGCTAGGTCTTAAGAGATGAGTGAGAAAGCAATTTATCATTCTGTGTGATGTAACTTCAAAGGAAAGCTAATATTTCCTATTATCCTCCCTAGCTTTCAACACAAGACTTCTATCCCCTGACTCACATGTCCCACCCTTCTCAGGGGATGTGCAAGGAGGAATCAATTCCACTCACACCTCATGAACCTGCACAAAACTTAACCAGTACAAAGAAGAATTTAGAAGAAGCCACTGGGCACTCAAGTTAGCTAATAGGTTGGTGACAGGCAATTAGATATCATTATTTTGACTCCAAAAACCATTTGTCCCAAAATTTATATTGGCTAGGTCCTTTATCCCATAAAACAGTTACAATACTCCTTCCAGTTCAGCCCCTACCCATCACTTTCCCCAATCCTAACACCATAAGAAAAAATGCTAATCTTAAGAGAGGATTTTAATGATTCTTTTTGGAGCATCTGTCTAGTTTTTAACCCTTTTAAAGGCTCTTGTAATATTATGACATATTACATTCACTAAATTAGTTGGGGAGCCACAGAATATTGATGCCAAGGAGAGCTCTTCTGTCCTTATGTATCTTTCCAATATCTAGAAATTATGCAAAAATTTGCTTAAATCTTACATAATACAAAGGGGAAAAGAAAAGGATCCCAGCCTATTAAAATGTCCTGTGTCAAAAGAGACAAGGAAGTCCTCCAGCATGAAATGCCCACCATGAAGATGATAATCAGAAGGAAGAAAGGAGGCCTGGTGCACACCAAACAAGTGAGACAGGTTCAGATCTCCATGGCCTGAAAGGACTTTTAGAGAGTTTTAGAAGAGAAGAAGGAAGAATATAGGCTCTAGCAGTGTGAAGCCTCCTTCCCTGCTTCAGATACCCAGTATAGTTTGTGCCTATTTCATTTGAACATTTACCTTGTGAACCTTCCAGATGGGCCATCTACATATTACCTGTACAAAAAAAAAGTCAGAAATGAGCAAATAATTAAAATCTTAAAAATTAAAAATTGTAGACAGGTTCTTTAATTTCCAAACAGCAAACATGTCCTATATTCATATTGTGGGGTTGCACTGAACTGTGTCTGTTTGACGCACAGGACAGAATCACAGATTCTTAAAACTGGAAAAAGCAGGTCCAAGTCACCACAATGTACAACTCCAGGGGACACTGTTCATATCATGGTCTCCACAGACAGCACCCCCACAGAGTTTCACATCATGGACCTGCATACCACAAATCTGGCCACATGACATACATAGATTGAAATAAAAATCCCATTCCACCCCAGACTTATTAAATCTGAAATTCTGGAAAAGAGGTCCAAGAAACTGTATTTATTTAAGTTCCCTAGGTAACTCAAATGCACAGCCAGGTTTGGAGTAGTTAGAGTTAAGTAAAAGAAGACATATCTATGACCGACACATATGTGAAAATGTGCTCAGCCTCACTCGTCACTGAAGCAAACCAAAACCACAATGAAGTATCACTTCACTCAGGATGACTGCTATAAAAAGGACAAGAGCTAACAAGCATTGGCAAGGATGTAGAGAAAATAGAGCCCTTGTGTGCTATTGGTAGGAAGGTAAACTGGTGGAGCCACTATAGAAAACAGTATGGTAGTTCCTAAAAATTTGAAATAAAACTACCATATGATCCAGCAGTTCCACTTCTGGGTATTTATCTGAAGGAAACAAAAACCGTAGCTCAAAAAGATATATGCACTTCCATGTCCACTTGCTGCATGATTTCCAATTTTCAATCAAATGTCCACAGATGGATGAATGGATCCATTGTGGTATGTATTTACAATGGAATATTTTTCAGCCATTAAAAAGAATGAATTTTTGACATTTGTGACAGCATGGATGGATCTTGAGGGCATTATGCTAAGTGAAATTAGCCAAACAGAAAAAGCAAATGCAAGTGGGGTCTAAACAAAAGAAATTCATAGATAAAAAGCCACATTGGTGGCTGCCAGAAGTTGGCATGGGGTAGACAAACTGGGGAAAAGTGGGCAAAATGTATTAACTTTCAGTTACAGAATAAATCAATCCTGGGGATGTCTATACATCAAGATTATAGTTAATAAGACTATGTTGTATATTTGAAAGTTGCTAGAATAGATCTTGATAGTTCTCATCACAAGAAAAAGAATTGAAACTGTAGTGATCATTTTACAAATACACACATACTAAATCACTATGCTGTATAACTGAAACTAATATGCTACATGTCAATATATCTCAATAAAAATAGTAGTAAAGATTGAGTGTTTCCTATGTGCCTAATACCATCACCATCACTTGGCATGCATTAACTAATTTAATCTTCAGTTGAGAGACACTGTTGTTATTATTACTGCTTTCCCCATTGCAGATACAGAAACAGAGATATAGGAAGGTTGAGTGACTTACCTACTTACCCAGCTGGCAGCTGGCTGAAGAGCCATGGCCCCAGAGCATACACTGGAAAGTGCCTAACCATACCCAAAACAGTTCAAGCTCTTACAGGCTCTGGATGTCTCGCTTAGGTTACACAGTCAGTAGCCAGAGCACTGACTTTCCCAGGGCAAAAGCCCTTGTTATCTGACCTTGGGAAGACAGGCATTTCACATTTTAAAAATTCATTCCACTAACATAATATTAAGCACTAACGCTGAGTCAGTGCTGTGCCAGGACAGACTCAGGAGCCCAGGGCCAGAGGGCACACAGACCAGTGGTCACAAGCCGCATAGCATGCTTATTCTGACCGTAAATCTCTCACCACGGGGCCCTCCAAACCATCACCCACTGTTAAGAGACATGAAAAGACTCCATTTATGCCAAACCCATGCTAGACAGAGTTGCCTCCTGAACAACACGAATTACTTTCTGCTTTGAGGAGCAGGTGCTGGAGCCGACCCCACAGAGGCTGGAGCCTCTGCACATTTATATGTTGGCTCCTTTATTCAACCTGTATTGTGTATATACCACGTGCTAAGGATGCTGGAATTCTCCTCTTGGTTTATTTATCATGCAAAATAGAAAACCTAGGAGATGATTCAAACGTAAAACCTGAACATGCCATATTCTGCACCCTCCCCCATTCCAGGGCAAAGCACCTGCTATTTCTTCCAGCAATCCCTGCTGTTTCTCCAGCCTTCTTCCCTGTCTAACTCTTAGTTCTTCAAATTTCAGCTTGAATGCCACTGTCTCTGACAACAGTAAAATGCAGAATTCATGGTGATAATGATGACAAATCCTTAACACAGTACTTACTATGTACCAGGCGCTGTTCTAAGTGCTAGACACACCTTAACTCATCATCACTGAGTCTTGTTTGCATTTGAGGGAAGTGGGCACAGAAGGTTAAGTAAGATAGTCAAGATTACATAGCCAAGAAGGCTTTTACTAGTTTTGAACTGGAACAGAATTTATACAAAGATGCCATAGGTGTAAGGCAGTATTTGTGACATATTCTGGGATACAAGAAGAAACTGCACTAAATTTATACTGAAACCTCGTGTTGGTGATAATTGATATGTATTTACATAATCGCATCCCATTTTCTTCCTGGGTGTCACATTCAGTTTTTGTGTCAAAGCCTTCCTCTCATTCAGAGTTTGAAGCTTCTCCTGACCCATTCTGACTAGCAGAGTGTACACAGGCACCTTTAGATTTCACAATATATATTTGTGGCCATGTAAGATAGTACAAAGCTTTCAAGTGTGCTTTATTTGTCTCCTTGGTGAAATCACATGTTATGGAAAGTTAAGTTTTTTATTTTACAAGCAAGGAAGAATTTCTTCAAGGCTGTGGCAATGGGGAGAGAAGCCAGAACCAAATCTGAACTCAACTCTGGTGAGGAAAAGGGAAGCAAGATTTTTTTACACTACTTTTTTTTTTTAATTGAGGTAACATTGGTTTACATTATACTTTTCTAAGATATTAGTATAAAATGCTACAAAAACAGAATCTATGTAATTGAAGGAAATGATGATGAGCACTACTACTGATGAATACTTCCACCAGATGATTACTTGCCTTTGGACCTGACTCAGACATTCCCAGCTTGTACGTGGCTTGCTCTGGCTCCCAGTGGGCCTCATCCACGCTACCCATGCACTGGCGCATTGGGCAACAGCTGCCAACCTTGCAACCCTGTCCCTGTGTGGATACTGGATTCCCTGAACCTCTGTCTCCCCCAAGCCCCTTGCTGTTTCTGACTCACTGACTCAGGCCTGACCTAGCTTTCTGCACTCCCAGGGACTTCCCCAGCCCAGGTGTCCACAGCACATCTGCCCCAGCTCACTGCCCAGGCGAGGACTGGGAGCCCATGCACAGCAGTGGGGAGTGCCACCGCAGGGAGGGCACCCAGGGAGGGTGGGATCAAAGAGGTGTGACCTGCAAGGATGTCCTTGGTAGTTCAGGCCCTGCTGAGACTCCTTTTGGGGTGTCAGGGGTGCGATGAAGCAAGTATTTGGAAAAATTGCCATTGGGAGCCTTTGGCCACCACCTCCTCACTACCCTGCCCCTTCTTTCAGTGCATAGGGTATGGATGTGTTGTTTGCTGTTGTTTTTCAGGTCTGGAGCACCCATCAGGGACAGAGGGTGCAGCTGAGCTCTGTCTCTGCTGTGCTGGTGCTGGGGATGTGGGCTGCCAGGCAAAGAGAGCCCTTCAGAGTGGTGGTTGCCATCCCTGTGGCACCGACAGCACATTGCTCTGCACAGGGAGACAGAGCGGGTCTCCGCTGATGCGCCTGTTCTCCAGAGTCTGCTGCTGGTGTGCTGTAATTTCAGAAGGGTGGTTGGAGCTCTGGGGTATGAAATTTAAGGAGAGGGCTGTGAAAGACTCGCCATTTCACTGCTCAGGACTTTCTGTTTCCTCCCAGACACCCAGGAATGCCTTGGAGTTGAGGTGGGTTCCTGGCTTTTGTCTTCCCAGGACATACTCTCCCCAGTGACATACAAAATTCAGTGTATTAGACACAGCAGACCTTCCGAGAAACGTTAGCCTCCTTCCTCTTCACGAACTCTTTCCTTCTCAGGATTCCTCGTTGCCTGAGTTGAGGTGAAGACACAGCATCTCCAGCAGCCCCAACTGAGTGGGTTGAGCATGAAAGGAGCCCAAGGGACACCACAGTAGGGACATGTCCGGTGGGCAGGTCGTGACCTTGACTCAGGTGTCAGGTCCGCAGGTGCCAACTAGGACCTGTGTGCTCCTCTCCCAGGAATCCTTGGCCATCATTTCAAGGAAAAGGAGAACTACCTGTCAGGACCTCAGTGAGGAAGGCCAGTGGCTCCAAAGCACCCATAAGGATGCTAGAGAAGAAGGCTCTGAGAAGGTCCGTCTCAGTGTCCTGCTCGTGACCCAAACCCTGCGTTTTCTCAGGACGGGGTTTTTGGAGCCATCTTTGTAGTTCTCTTCCTCCCTTTGTTCAGGCCTACCCCCCTTCCTCTGAGGTGAAGCTAACATGGTCCCGAGGCCTCCAGCAGGAGGGCCAGGTGAGAGGGCCAGGCCACTCGTGTCAGCAGGAGCTGCCTGCCTCCCCAGGACCTGCTGTGCAGACTCAGCTCGTGCACAGAGAGCAAGAGCCCGGCCAGGCTGCTGAGCACCTGGTGATGGAGGACTCAGTTCCCAGATCCCTGGGGACTGGGTGACAGAAGGCTCAGTTTGCTAAGCACCATCAGGAGACAGCCCCTCCCTGGCACTCAGTTCAGCGTAGGGTCCTGTGGGAGCTTGATCTCGTGCTCAGAGAGTCCTCGCCAGAACGGGGGATTTCCCCTGACATCCCCCGACCAGCGTCAGCTACTTGTCTTGCCCTCCTGGCTTCCAGCACAGACACAGAGGCCTGGACTTGTCACCTTTTTAAGAGGGCAGGACCTTTGGTGCACAGATCTGTTCTAATGCAACCTCAATTTTGTTTTACTGGCAGCCCCAAGTTTTCACATTTAGTCTTTTCACGTACATTTAAATCTTGATCGTCATGTATATTTTTATCATCCTCCTCCTGAGGCTAGTGTATATAAGTAAATTAAGCATAATAATGTGGTGCAAGTAGTTCTAATTGGAATGAGAAGATCAGTGTGAAAAACAATTCTCGCACTTACTCTGCATCAGTGGTATATTTTTATATCCATCTTCTCCTATTACAGTAAAGCAGGCAGACTATATTATGCTTCATTAGCATGTAATTATATGAAAACTACCTCAAAGCCATTAAGTTCCTAGCTAAAGGGTCCCTTCCTCACTCTGCACCCTCTACTTCCCATCACTAAAACAACAAATTAATTCTTAATACAGTTTCTAGATTAACTTTCAACTTGACATCAATTTAAAAGAAAAAAAATTAGCATGTGAACTGCTTAGGCAATTTAGCATGAATATTCTTTCTAGAGTGGATTCTACACACATGTAGTATCACCTGAATTTCATATCCACTCAATTCTTAGTCCTAGAAACGTCAAGTAATTTTGAAATAAAACTTTAACACCAAGAAATATGAAGCACTTGAGTCAAATATGGATCTGTCTTTACAGGTCAGTTCACTGCAACTCTCCCCGAAAGCAGAGACCTGCCTCTCTCCTTTTACACTAAATTTTGCAGAGTCCCGAGTGCCTCAAATGTCAGAGACTGTCTCTCCTGTCCTCCTTGTCCCAACCCCTACTTTTCCACCTTGTGATCAGACTCTTTCTTCTGAGTGTCAGGAAATTCTGAATCGTGAAATATTTCCAGAAACTTGTTTAAGCAAAATAGACAGCACAAGCATTTCTGAAATAAAACTGGGATTGGGGGGAGGTAAATCCTAAAACAGAGGAACCAAGGGTGAGAACAGCCCTATACTGCTGCAGGAACAATGTACACATCAGCGCCATAGGCAGGGCGGCAGGAGCACCTGACAACATGCCCCTGTGAAGCAGAGGCAGGTGATGGTTGAGGTTATGACTCCACCTGATGGGGCCAAAAGATGCCAGGACAGTGGATGAAACAATGCCAGTGTACCTGTGAGGGTGTATCTGGAAGAGATCAGATTCAGTAGGCTAAGTAAGGGAGATCTGACCTCACCTGTGCATGTGGCACCATCCAACCTGCTGAGGATACAACACAACACAAAGGCAGAGAAGGAGCCTGGGGGAGACATCCCCGGTTCCTGCAGTTAGACACCAGCATTCCTGCTTCCTGGGCCCTCGTATTTGAAATGGCAAGTACACCTCGACTCTCCTAGTTCTCAGTGCTTTGGTTTTGGATTGGAATGACATCACCAGTCTCCTGGTCTTCCCACTTGCAGGCTGCAGCTTGTGGGATTTTGCACTGTCCTTAATCATGTGAGCCTATCCCTCCTAATAAATCTCTTTCCAAAGATCTGCATATATCCTTTTGATTCTGTTTCTCTGGAGAGTCTTTACTAATACAAGGCACAAAAGGCTACAATATTCTCATTTGGGGTAAGAGTGTCCAGATCTGCCTGGAGCGCTGGCCTCTGTGCTTACAGCTAGCAGTCCTGGCGTGCACGCATCAGGAGTGAAAACCTGCACTATCTCAAAACAAGATGAAGATCAGAGATGACCTGGCTGGCACAATGGTTGGGAAAGATAACTGCAGAGATTAGGGATAACAACATGAGTTTCACAAGGCATATTTGGGGACAGACTCTTCCCCTATCTGTGTTTGGAACAGAAGTGGCATGACAGCAAAATGGGCATGCTGGCTGCTGGGTACTGCTTGTCTGGTGTTCCAGATTACAATCCTTTCTGAACCTCAGTTATCTGTAAAATGAGAGTGATTGCTCCTATCTAATAAGACTACTGACAGATGGATGGAGACTCTAAAAAATGCTTATTGCAAAGAAGGCATATAATAGATGGTATATAGATATAATAGATGCTAACTTTAATATTCGGATCTCTGTCATCATTGTTCCTGATAGACATTCCAAAAATCAACTAATCAGGAGGTCTCTAGTGAATTTTACCCATGTTTCTGCTACTTATGGGGAGTCCAAGCACAGACACATACTTTGGCCCCTAACTGCATTCATATATCCTAATCATAGGAACAGACATAAAGAAAGCCATCTCTTCTCAAGTCTTCAGAGAATATTTTGGTCAATTTTCTTGGTTCTAGCAACAGAAACCAATTCTACCTTTTTTTTTTCCAAAAAGGAGATACTTTGCTAGAAGTTTATCAGGAACTCAGAAAATGAGAGAACTAGGTTTAGGAGGTGAGCAGGAACAGATGGGAGTTGTACAAATGAGAGTTGGAGGTCCGAGCATCCGAAATGTCATGATCCACACACTGACCCGCCCACTGCAGTCACCTCAGATCCTGGCACCACTAACTCAGAGTACACAGCTGTGGGAGAGAAATCTGACTGGCCAAGTCACAGTCACATGCCCGCCCTTGACAGAACAGGAATGAGGATGAAGGAACCATGTCATTTGGCCTTTTAAAAATAAGAGACTGCAACGCTTCCCACCAAAACCATATGTCATCTGAGTCCACATTAAAGGGAATGAAAGTGCTGATAGGAAGAGTGTGTTGTACTCAAGATATCAAGTAAGCAAGCAACAAAAATCTGCTGCAGTCACTTTGGCATCTTAGAATCTAACTAATTGGGCCTATACTCCTACTTTCCTTCTTACATTGGGGATATGAGTATTTGCACTGCTACTCCCTATAAATTTCTTCATTCTAATCTCATGGGAACCTCAATTATAATTCTGACACCAGTATCAGGGTTGATTATCCAAGTCAGTATTACTATTTATATCCCAATATATAAATAGTATAGGTACTATTTATATAGTATAAACTGACTAGTTGAGTTTTGTAATCCTTATAAACACAATACACTTGCTAGTAGAATCAATCTCTACTTGTGTTTCTCTTAATTTATACCACAATCAGTTCCCACAAACCAACAATAACCCTGAGCCAACATATACGTGAGGTTTTATTTTTTTTTTTAATTCCGGAGTTCTTCAAGGTAGGAACTTCACCCACTTTTCAAGAACTAGACTAGAAGACATACTTAGGAATTTCCCAACTATCCCAAGCTAAGAAATATCTCCTCGGGCTTGAGAGAGCACAAAATTCAGAAGTAACGTGAATGGATGAGGAAGAGAAAGACAAGTCCTTGGACCCTGTCCTACTCCCACTAGGAAAATGGTTGTTCTGTGTCCTGGTGTACCAACCTTTTTTTTTTCTTCAACCATAACATAGAGGTCACTGCAAAAAGAGATTGAAAAACACTTTAGGGTCCCATAGAAGAAGAACACTTCCCTGTCAAAGAGGGGAAGTGTTTCATTACGATGAGTATAAGGAAGCTTTGGGAGAAGGGGTTGCTTTTCTTCTTTCTTGAGATAAAATCTTCTAAAAATGCTTCTCTCCCTGCAAGGCACTTTTGTCTTGTCTTTTTCCTCCCTGACTTGCTCTACCAAATCCTGAGCAAAATTTTAAAGGGCTTAGTCCATTTCAATTTTGTGACCCTACTGAGAATACTATTCTATCAC
Source organism: Scalopus aquaticus (assembly GCA_004024925.1). Taxonomy (NCBI): domain Eukaryota; kingdom Metazoa; phylum Chordata; class Mammalia; order Eulipotyphla; family Talpidae; genus Scalopus; species Scalopus aquaticus. The sequence goes on along the minus strand of PVIJ01007891.1, from coordinate 58,028 downwards.
TCATGCATGTATTCATTAATCTAGGCTGTCTTTAGGTCACTTTGCTTTATACTATTTATTGGCCCTAGAGGAAATATAGAAATCCTAGATTTATGTGTACATACAAACACACACAAGTTCATTTGGTACACATTGTTGACTCATACAGTGCTTAAAATTATTGTTTAAATTGGTTGCAACTTAAAAATCAGGAGATTATGTATTGAAAAAGTCTGTACTTTGGGGCCTCTTGTAAAATGCTGGAAAATCAGATAATAGCAGATTTTCAGAGTTAGCAGCAATGTCTGAGAGCTGAGTACTGGCTGCTGCTTCCCACTGGCGCATGCATTCTCCAGTGGCCCACTTCTCTACCACCTCCACCGTCTTCCTGAGTCAGAGGCCAAGTAAAAGTCACCATACAGTCTTTCAAAAGTGCAATTGTTTGCTCACAGTGTATTTGAGAAAAGAGTGACTCTATCCTTGTCTCTACCAAAAGTGGGAAAACAAAAGACACAGTGAGAAGAACTTATAGTTTCAAGGAGAAGAGATCATTTCTTTGAAAAATAAAACATTTCGCTAAAAATATGTGAATACAGTGTGTCTTTGTTGATTAAATACAGGTAAAAGTGCTATTATAAAAACAAATTATAGAAATATGACAAGCTAGAAAAAGACGCACATTGAAGAATTTAATGAACTAAAAAACAAACAACTGAACTACATCCAGGTCTTTGTATTAATGTTTGCAAATTAAATATTGCGCCTTTAAAATGAAACTATTTTTTAGTAAAAACCAAAAAGTTTACCAAGCACCAAATCTTTCACAGAGGTAACAACTTTGTTCATGACCCAAATCATAAGGTGAGATAAGTCACATTAGATAGAAATTTTGTGTAACAACCCACCCTAAAATATAAAAAATCAACAACCATTTATTTTTCTCATGATTCTGGAGCTTGGCAACTTGACCTGGGCAACTTGACACAGCTCTTTTGGCCTGGGCGGTGTTGATGATTAGCTGAACTCGCTTAGGCATCTATGTTGTCATTTGGGAGATCCGGGCTATCTGGTTAACGGTGGTCTTATTTGGCATGGGGGAACGCCTGGGTCCTCTCCCCTGGTCCTTTATACCTCAACAAATTGGTCCAGGCTTATTCACATGGCGGTAACTATCTTCCGAACAGCAAGGGCAAAAATACACAAAGCCTCCTGAAGTGTGCAGAACATGAACAGCATTTCTTGTGCTGCTTTTATTGGTCAAAACAAAGCTCCAGGCGAGGCTGTATTCAAGCACCAGAGAGAGATCGCACCTCCTGTGGGAGGAGCTAGGAAATCACATTATAAGGTCATGGACACTGTTTGGGGGAAGAATTTGTGGCCATTTTTGCAATCTACCACGAACTGTGAAAGGTTGAATGAAATGTGGACAAATTAATAAACAGAATATAAATGTGCTCCTATAGCAGCCAGTGCTAACACTTAAAATCAGGAGGCAATGTTTTGTGATGGAGGCAACGTCAGTCCATTATTACATCATTGCCTAGAAATACTCTGCTAAAAAGTTAAAAATGGAACACATCTACAACTCAGTAATTAAAACCATGAACTGATTAATTCCTGCAATTGAAGGTGCAGAGAGCTTAGCAGTTACTTAGTAAGATACAGAGTTGCTGGTCATCTATACATGGATTTTAGGTGACATACTTGGATATGGCAACAAACAGAATTGAAAGAAAATAACTTGTTTATGCCAACCACTGAACAATCTCTGCCCAGCTTCCACAGACAATTAGATTAAATCAAATATAACTTTTTAAGTGGGCAATACACACTACTTAAACACTATTTCTCTGGCCTCCCTGGTGGCTCAAAGGATTAAGTCTCAGCCTATGAAGTTGTCCGTAGCCACTGCAGCATGAGTTTGATCCCTGGCCAGGGAGATTCCCACATGGCGCAGTAAACCTCTCCTGCCTCGCCTGCTGCTCCCCTCAGCAATGTATTTCAGTCAGTCCGCCTTTTCTGCTTCCCACTCTGTCTCTGGTGAATCTTCTCACCACCCTGTACCTCTGGCCTACACTCCAGTTCTTGTATGTATAAATAAATAAATTTTAAAAAAAACATGATTTCTCATTGAAGCATTCATTAGCAATTATCCAAAATTGATTCTGTTAATTGAAATCATTTTTCTGAAAATAAAATGGATGGAAAAAATATATATTTCAAATTGTAGAATTGAACATAACTCTACAATTTCAAAATTGTGGAATTGAACAAAATTACACAATTTTTCTTTTTGGAAAATTTACTTTTTGGTAAAATATGCCAGCACAGTTAAATTGTCATTTTTCAGTTAATAAGACAGTGGGGTTCCTGTGTCACAAATAGGAACAGTTGAAGGATAAGACAATGGAACGCCGGAAAACAAATACGACAATGTAATATGCCAGAATTCTAAATATCTCAGGAGCTATCATAATTATAAAAAACATCACATAAAGTTTCTACCCATGATCAGAACTGCTTACACTTGCAAATAGCTGTCTGCCCTTAGAAAACAATAAAATTAAGTATTGTGATCATTTAGAGTTATAAAACAGAATCCTATGCTGCACATATAATGTGAAATGTAAATTCTGATCCTGATTTCCTAGTGCAGAAGAAAAGATGTCAGGTGTCCAGTTCCCAATTAAGAAATAATGAATATACAGTTGAGAAAAGAAAGCAAACATTGCAAAAAAAAAAGAATGATGTGAAATATATATAAATAAATACATTATATAAAAAAGAAATCACGAATAATAAAAGAATTAAAAATTAGCATTCCATTTCTCCATTCCATTTTTTTTCAATTTTGAATTTAAAATGCAATCTCCAATTTCACATCTCCTTATATTATGCCACAAATATATCCAATAGTTTGATAAAAATAATTATGCTTTTATTGCATCCTGGCAGTTGGTTTTTTCTCACACCTCCTTTCTTCTTTCTACACTGTGCACCTGGCTCCCCGAGGCCTTGGATTCACATCCCTTGAAATAGACTGATTCAGATGAAAACAGATGCCAGAGGCGCCAATCTATGAAAAACAATTAAACCAGAGTAAATCCATAAAATGTTAACTTGCCCTGCTCTCCTAAAGTAGGGAACACTCTCAAGTGTAATTTTTTAAAAATATGCCTCCCTAAAGCATTCTCTCTAGAGATTTCTGTGATATACAGAATGAGAAATCACAGACAAAACTTGAAATCCAGATACGGCGTTTACCGTATTTTGTTTTGGTAAAAAGATTTTTAAATCTTTAAAATACAATCTCTTAGTGAATTGCCTGGTTTGGAAAATCACAAAATCTATAAAAAGTTATGGATTCAACTGTTTTATTTTTCAAAATGTCTTTTTCAAAACGTTTTGACCAATGGAATTAAAGTAGTAAGAAAATAAATTTCTTTATTTGAACAAACTCTGGGAAGGCACTCTCTCCCTCCCCACCCCCAACCTTCTACATACATACTAGGCTCCCCTCCACCCCCATAACAGTCACAGACACCAGGACAAGAGTAGTGGTATACATTAAGTTTGAAAGTTATAAAATCACTCAGTAAACTAATAAAATATGTTTTATCCTCCTACCTTGACAAATTCCTTACTAATGACCTGGTAGTCGAAATTCAAAAATAAAATTCTTGTATCCCTGGAATTCCATACCAGAACATGGCACTATAAAGAAAATTTGCTCTTGGTCACTGGCCCCAAACCTGAAGCATCTCCCTCTTGTCCCCCAGCCCCATCCCACAGAACAGTACTCGTGGGCAGCTACCCAGCACACCAAGCCTCTGCCACAGCTGCAAGCAGTGATACTTCGGCCCTGCTTGGAAAAGATGAGCAAACGTGAAAAAGTGAACAGTTGATGATTCTGCGTGAAGAGCAGACACCTGTTCTTTGTATTATTCTGGCAATTTTTCTATGGGTTTACATTTTTTCAAAATGAAAATGTAGGGAAAAATGAAGGTTTTGATATTTTTTAAAATGTCTCAAAGTAAGATGTAGACTTGCTTTGACCTATATAGTTTGTAAGTGGTGAAGGAAATCCACATCCTCGCCTTAGACTTCAAATCTGTCCCACACCCTGTGCCACATGACACGGGTCTGTGCATCTGGGATACAGGACACCTCGGAGCTATGATTCTGCTCTAATTTGGCCCAGTATTTGAGCAAAAAAAAAAAATATGTATGTTCATGAAGATGAAGAGTCTCTCCTCAGAACAAGCATCCATCTCAGAAAAATCTTTTTAGCACCAAACATCATCTATTGCCACAGGACGTTAGAAATGTTCTACATGAATGCAGAGGGGATGAAATAAGCCTTCCAGAAGGCTTATTGCAAGGAAATCTTACAGAGCTGACTCACTGTATTTGTTTTAAAGTTCAAAGTTGATTATTCTAAGGAATTATCCCTCCATCACTAACAAATCATGCTCCAGAAAATGGTAACAGAAATAATATCTGCTGGTTTGGAAGCAGAAACTGTTAACGATAAGAATGACAGATTTATATTTCCACTATTTTTCCACTCCCGAGATCAGACTCCCTGTCACTTACTTAGAAGTGTATGCTTTCACTAGAGGTAAAGAGTATTCAGATCTTGGCTTCTAAATACCATTCTCCATTGAAAGGAACCAGGCTTCCTTAGAGGCCTGGCTGATTCTAGAGCTGAGGCTGGAAGGTTCGAGATGAGCGTGGAACATGTGCTAGTGCAAAGTTAGGGAGGACTCACAGAAGCAAAAAGATGAGGGCCTGTCAGAAGCACATGGGAGCTACTCTGAAAGAGCTACCAATGACAAAGCTGAAGCAATTTGAGCAATGGAATAGACAAAGTAGTATTGGGTTAGTAGCTAAAGTATAAAATAAATATTATGAGTCCATAGTGATAGAAATAAATGGGGGAAGGAAGGAAGGGAGGGAGAAGGAGAGGAAAACACACAGAGACAAATAAATAAATGGAGGAGTGACAAATCTTCCTTACAGAGAAGGACTTAATTCCCACCCAACCCCAGTCCCTGAGTGTGGCTGGACTAGTGACTTATTTCCAAGAAACAGCGTGTGGAAAAAGACAAATGGGAACTTTGCCAAAGGAAACTAGCAATCAATCACTGCATTAACTAAGTGATCAAGATCAGCAACTCTAAGGTGTCCTCTGAGGTGATGAGGAGCACAATTCTGGCATTCTTTCTGAAAACCAATAACCCCGATCCAATCATGAGAAATGCAGCAGAGCACCTCAGATTGGAGGACATCACAAAATATCTGGCCAGTGCTCCTCGAGGAAAGACTGGCCAGCAAAGAGTAAGAGGAAGGGCAAGTAAATGTACTGTGGCATTTTGGATGGTGGTATGTGTAAATAAATAAATGATAATAAAAAATGAAATAAATAACAAATACATGAAATTTGTATATTTGCATATTGCAAGAGGAAAACAAAATAATGAAGAAGGAGAAACCTGTGTGAAGTTAATGGTAAAGTAAAAATCCTTGGTTTCTGAGTTTTGACAAACATACCCCTATACAAGAGATGCTAACCTTTGGGAAACCTGAAGTTAGGTAAGGGACATATGGGCACTCTGTGCTACCTTTTCAACTTTTCTGTAAATCTACAATTATTCCAAAATTTAAAATTTATTTTTAAAATTTAGAGTTTTATATATGAAAATGTTTAGAATTTTCAGTTTCTTAAATCACTATTTAATACAAGTATTACTCTCCCTCATTAATTGAGATCTAGAAATTATCCCTAATTAGTCAAATAGTTGTCTTATAAATCATGATATGTGCCCCCAAGGTTGATGGTTGAAACAAACCAACCAACCCAGTTTGGGCACCAATACCTGAAACATTCATATCAGTGACTTAAATGCTACAACAAAAATGGCACTTGACTTACTTAAACTATTTTCACTTTACATGGTAGTTCTAAACATGAGTTTGTGTTCAGACATGTTTCATAGTATCATAAATACAAAGTGTTGCTTGCTAACTGAAATTTAACTATTCAACAGAACTGATGTCAGAAACAAGATGTGATGTCATTTTCTCCCAACCCTTAGTCAAGCAATGAAAGTTTGAGTTCTTAATTTATGTAAGACACCCTTGTCTGGCGTCTGTCATGACAGGCTTCCCATTTTGCGGTCCTAAAATAAAAATGGCATTTTGTTGAGTGTTTACATTCTACCGTGCGTATGTGTCATGAGCTCTACATCATCCCTGTATTCACACATCAGCATCAACATAGCCTTACAGTGGATATTATTTTTATCTCCTTTTTACTAGTGTTGAAATTGAGATCCAGTGAGACTAAGTACTCAACCAAAGTCACACAACTCATAAGAGCTGGACCAAGATTTGAATCTAGATTCGTCATGTCTCGTCCTTCCTGAGACGGCGACTGGAATCTGAGGGAGCTCGTGGTGCTTGGAGACAAAGGACCTGAGAGTCGCGCTGACACTGTGTGTCTCCAGAGTGCCTTGGGCCTCCGTCTGCTGTGGCCTTTATCACAATTTTCAAAAGTTTTTGAAGAAAATGTATTTTATTCATTTTATTATACTCCTAAGTTCATAGACATTGCCTGGAATTTATTTGATGTTCAATACAAACAAAATAGAAAGAAACTATTGTAGATATACAGAAAAGTGTTGTTATATTAGAAAAACACAGACCACTCATAATTCATCCTATATCTATTAATGTCCCCCCCTAGGAAGGTGAAGGGTGATTTATTCAGAGATAGCATGAGGGTGATGGTGTTGACAGTAACTGCCTTGCACCTTTGTCTATGTTGATCTCAGTCCCGGGATTCTATCTCCCACTGGGAGACCTCACCCAGTTCCCTGGAATGGGTTGGGCCTCCTTTCTTTAGACCACCAGCACGTTCACTCTGCATTCAGCCGCCTGTTGGCTCTATTGCTTGTCCCACTGAATGAAAGTTTATTGAGTCTCGCTTACTGCCATACTCTCAGCACCTGGTGCCGTACCTGCCATATAGCTATAGAAACAGTGTGCGTTTGTTGAGATGTTCTTGTAGCACATTTTAGATTTAATAGAAATTTTATGGTCCATTTCCCAAGAACAGCATGATGGGGGTCTAACTTACCCATTTGCCTCCTAGTCTGGTCAAATCTAGTAGCTTCCTCTGAGACAGATGAGTCAAGATATTTTCATATATGCCAGACCGGGCATGAGTGGTCTTATGATTCATTTCTACTGTGGTCAACTGCAGGTGGTCCAGCAGAGGTTGTCAGGGTTCGGAGGAGGGCATTTTGGCATTTTGACATGAAGTTCTCTAAGCCTAGGGCAGATCTAGCTTTGGGTTATGTGATCTCAACAGGCTTGCAGTCTTGCCTGGGGTCTGGTAGCAGAGAGGATAAGTAGTGGTTTCCTTGAAAGACAGAGGCTGGCAGGTCTGAAAATATGATGAACAAAACCCGGAGAATCTATTTACACCAAGATGTCAGAGCAACAGTTAATTAATTTTACTACATATTGACTTTCATCATTGGGATTCTCTTCTACTGGGTAGCACGCTACTAAGCATTTGGAGAAAGATTCTTCTGCTTCCTTCTTTCACTTCATTAATGCAGCAAGCTATACTCAGAGAAGCACCTTACTGGACTCACTCCCCAGCTGGGAGCTGGCTGTCTCCTAGAGATGCTCCTCAGAAGACTCCCAGGGTGGCCTTTTTGGCTGCTGTGGGCATCCATGCTGGGCCTAGGTAAGTGATGGGGAGCCTCTGCCTGCGAGAAACCTGAGCTTCTGTGGCAAAAGCCTCTCCTCTGGGTTGCTGAACAAATGGATTTTACTGCCATTTCAGAACAGCAGAAAATGAACAACGGGGGGAAAATATCAATATTACATTTGAGGGGAAAAATTGATTTCCAAAAGTACACTCCTTATTTGCTTTTAATTGCCTGTGGAAATTTCCTCCTACTCCAAAAGTGGGCTTATGTTTCCACAGGGAAAAAGCAAAAGCAAAACTACAGTTAGATTCAGTTGCCTCCCTAATTATAGATCATGAAACACAGAGTAAAAGTTGATCTGAGTTCCTTGTGACCATATCCTCATTGTGGAGAGCTGAAGAAATGATTTCTGAGAATAGTTACCTCCTTCTCTGCATTGTAAGATCAGACTTGCTCTGATGTTTGTAAAGAGCATAAGAAGAGAAGCAATAAGGCAGCTTTCCTTTGATTCCCCCCTTATTTCTGTACTGCTTGCCAATATTTGTCCAAATGAGGCGCAATTTCCTAATAGCTCAAGCTGGAAAACAGAGACCGTTCAGTCATTTGTACACCAAATAATCGTGTTTACCTAATTCCCAGCTTTGTCTCCAGACTATAACTAAGGAAAGAGTTTGGTGTGACTAGCACATCACGAAAATAGCAAATCGTGAATGAGCAGAGCAGGGCATAGTGCTGGGCACTATGGAGGACTCAGGGACATTGAGGACATGGCTTTGACCTCAGGAACTGACCCACTGATTAGGACATCAAAGTACACACACTAGAAGATTTGACTTGGCAGTAGAAGGAAACTATCTCACATGGGTCAAAGCATTAGGTATACTGATAACAATCAATTCTTGAGCCTTGATGATGTCAGACACTTTTCTAATAATATTCTGTGTATTGCTTTATCTAATCCTCCAGTAATTGATGAGCTGAAATTGCTTTAAATCCCATTTTCAGATGAGGAAACTAAGTTTCATAAACAGTGGACAGAGTCAGGATTCAAACCCACACCTGACACTGGAGCTACATACTACCCCACACTGCATCCCAGCTGAAAGTCCCAATGGGCTGGATGTCAGCCATCTGAATCAAGAGAAGAATGGGGCACCATAGCCCAGAGGCATCCCAGAAGGTCCCTAGGAGGAGGTGGGATTTTATCTGGACCTTACTGCCTGGGGATGACCTGAATTTGTTTGGTACTGAGGAAGGTGAATATTATTTCAGACAAGAGGGTAGTGAGGCCAAGTCTCAGCAGCAGCCACAGTCATGTTAAAAAAGAAAAAGAACAGCAACTATTACTTGATGACTTACTAATTTAACTCATTAAGTAAATAATGAATAATTCCAAGGCCACTTCTACGTGCCTCATTTCACAGATGACAGGTATTGTGCAGTTTGCCGAGGGTCTCATTGCTGAAATTCTAACCTGGGTCTGTCTGAGTCCACAGTCTGAGCTTCTGGCTTCTTGGGTGGGTGGAACAGGATGTATTGGAAGTTGAAGGGGGCTGTCAGGCACTCGGGGTAGAATGGTTTGCGGTACTTTGCCTTCAACTAAATCCTGGCTCTTGACTCTCTTGCAGCTCCAGTCTGTGGACAACTTGGTAAGTCCCCCCTTCCTTTTCCCTCTTATGTTTCTGCATGTCTTAATGCCCATTCTTTTCTAAGGAGCAGCTCCTGTCTGCCTTCTCCCAGAGGACTACACACCTGAAAACACCACTCTGTCTTAGATGCTGAGTCACACCTTGCACCCGACCTGCTGTTGGGCTGGAAGAACTTAGGGCACACATCACAGAGGTCAGGGAGAAGGGGTGCCCCCCTTCTTCAATAAATGCATTGGATCTTGAGAGTAGAAGATAGAGATACACCATTGCCTCAACAGGGAGGCTGGGTGCAAACAACTTGTTGCTATCTCTAAATTCATAGTCCCTGCCCCACAAAACATGGTCCTTAGCCTATTTATCCTAAATGCCAGCATTCTACATAAATATTTTTCTCTTCATTACTTAGAGCCCCCATTCTAAGGGCTCTGTCCCTAGATCTTTGGGGATCCCTGCAATTCCTTCAAGCCCAGGATCCCTCCTGGGAGCTGTGTGCAGTCCCAGCTCCGGCAGTGGGAGCCATGGCCACTGGCACAGTCTGGTCCTGCAGCTCCTGCGTCAGTGGGTCTCCCCCTTGGCACTGTGGGCACAGGCCATTCCCCACAAATCCTGCCAAACTGGAATGAGATTGTAACTGAGCAAGTGTTTGCTAATGGTTCTAAGATAAAGAAAATAGAGAGTGCCTTACATCAGCTGAAATAGAGTGTCTTTCATCTTGCATTACGAGGTATCTTTGACAACAACAGAGACATTCTGAAAGAAAAAGAAGTGAAGGAGATATTTTCCCCTTATTTTCAACAGTGAGAATGAAACCTCTTATCTTAATTTGTATTTACCCTTATGTTCTCCAACTTTTGTCCACTATTGTAGTTACTCTGAGGACCCACTGACTCAGCAAAGCCCTGATAGGATGTGTCTTCTCCTGGCCAGAGGGCCCCCTGTTCTTACTAGGGCCACCTGCTTTTACCAGGGGTAGCTTACTCAGGACTGCCAGGAGTCCCACCGCAGGCACCAAAGCAACTCTTCCCTTCTCTCCGGCATAAGACCAACTGCCCAGTCCTCATTTCCCTATCCCCAGGTTCTTGCTGGGACCTAGACAGTAGGGATTTCTATTCTTTTCGGGAGAAACACACTCCCATGCTCACTGAAGACAGGATAGTCTGTAGAAACTAGAGAGAGACACACAGAGAGACAGAAAAACAGAGACTGCAGAGACACCTCAGTGTTTCCCATAACCAAAAAGAACATTTATAGGAAATGATAAGTAAAAAGTATACTGAAATGATACCCCAAAGATTCTTCAATTATAAAATTTTGGAAAGAAATATGATTTTACTTAGCTTTAATTATGTACAGTAGCCAGAATTATATCACAATGTGCTTACCACCAGACCTCCTGCCCCCCAAAAGATAAAGGACACTTAACTTCTTTATATAAAACGAATATTCAGGTTACTCCATGCTTTTACCCCCAAACAGAGGAACTGTATTTCCTTTCTGCTTGGGTATGACTAGAAGACCTATTTGGCCAGTTCCTTCTGAGAAGGTAAGAATATTTACAGCTCCTCACTTCAAAAAGGCAATTCTTATAAGTCCTTGACTGTAGAGTTTGCCTTCTTTGACTTTACTAAGGAAAAAACATACTTAAAAAGTGATTCTGCTTAAAGTTTTTTTTTTTTTTTTGGTAAATTGCATACTCCTAAAGTTGAGATTTTATTTTTGAAGAATAAAGTAATACAAATGGAAATTATTTGTTTTATGTTTCACTTCACAGAATTTTGATTGCCACAGCAATTTATAGAACAAAGCAGGGGTCTAATATTGATTTTTTTTTTAAATGTGGATGCTGCCACAGCCTCAGGTGGAGACTCTGTTCGAGCAGGAAGTGGGGAGGTGAGGAGGGAGCCAGACCGTCAGGAGCCTGAGGTCTACATTGCTCCCTTCACCCTGCAGGAAAAACCTTGTCCATTGTCCTGAGACCCCAGGCCACTCCCAGCTTTGGGCCTCAGACATCTCTTTGCTCAAACTGAATCATGTGGCTGAGTGAAACACTGTCTCCCTCTTTCACACCCAGTGTGTACAGTGGTGAGGGTCTTGGGGGCTGGGGGGAGCAATGGGCTATGGAGAAGGGTATTTGGGACTAACTCTCAGAAGCCAAGTGTCCCTTTTCAGCTGCAGACAGGGACCGTGTGTGCCATCAGGGCGGTGGTACCACATAACTGGTACTTCAGGAATGACTGCCTCTTCAATAGAATGGGAAATGTCACTTTGCAATCAGTTTTCACTGCACCCCAGTGAAAGATCAACCTGTAAAAGCACTGTCTTTGAGCAGGTTAGACAATAGCCTTAAAGGAGGAAGGCCTTTTGAGTACAACTTTCCAACAGAGAATAATTTGGGTTGTAATTACTTTTGGTATGCCAGGGAAGAAAGACTTTTCCTCTATGATGTGAAGCTATAATGGGGAGGTCTGAAAATGAAACGGATAAAAGACATATTAGCAAGAGAAAAGATAGATTTTTATCATTACTTACAAAAGTACACACATAAATTGTGATTCAAGGAGGCAGTGGGAATTGGGGGTGCATGTACCATTTGAATAGGGGAAGGGGTAGAGGAGAAGGGCACTTACAGGACAACAAATAACTTTTAGAAAGAAAAGAGAAGAGAGGTATGGCAGTTTAGTGACAACATCTGTTTAGTCATGGTGCTGACTTCTGAGTGATGTGGCAATTTTTCCAGGTTGCTCCTGGGAAGGCTGTTTATGACCTTTAAATTCTTTTGGGAGGCTCTGCTTTTAAGCAGATAAGGGAGTTCAAATTAAAGCAGATATATAACCTATTCTCAAGTGTCTTCAGCTCAAAATAATTTTTATGTCACTGTTGTAATTCTGAACCAATTCAGTAAAGAGCCCTCAAAGCTACAAAACTCAGAAAAAGAAAAAGCCCCAACTTCTAGCTGAGGAAACAATTTAAAAATCATCTCCCAACCCAGAATTCCTCTCCACAAAGGGTGAAGAGAAAAGTAAGAGTCTCATTACTAAATAAATATTGACCAGGAGGGTGGTGGTTATCACAGGAGATTGATAAGAGATTAAGACAGAGAACAGTCTCACACGCGCACACACAGCCAGGCAGGCGCGGCCCTCTACGGGCACTCTCCCAGATCACAGTGTGGCTTGTCCGCAGGTCCAAGGACTGGACAGAAGCTTCTGTGACATGCAGCTTATCCTAACTTTACCATGGTAACTAGGGAGACTACCTGACCTGTGTTAGCCAATTGGCTTTTATTCAGAGTAGAATTAAACTTTGGATTGCTTAGGGGTGGAGGTTGTGCCGCCTATGCAGCAAGTTAGCTGGAGAGAGCCTACTGAAGGTCTGAATTTCAAGATGCTTCTTCTTTGAGAAAGACTTTCTTGAGCTGTGAGGCTAGAAAAGTCATTATAAAGATATGCATACATTTGACAACTACACAGAAAGAAATTCTGAAAGAAAAAGAAGAGAGACATTTTTTTCCTTTATTTTCATCATTGAGAATTTAAATCTCTCATTTTCATTTGCATATACCCACACATTCTCCAACTTCTGTGCATCAATGTTTTAAAGATCATAGATTTCATGGAGGCCCTATTTTATGGTGAAGAAAGAGAATCCGTGAAGTTTGGGGAGTTGAGAGTCCCTAGCTCCCAGCATTCATAGTCTTTGTAGCTATTTGAATATGATTCTTACTTCAAACAACAACCTGCTCACCTCCCCACTTTCTGCTTCTTGGTAAAAGTACTACTTGGATTATTTCCCATAATTATAATTGATATGTGTATAATTGACGCCGCTCCCTCTACACCCGTCCCCCAGCCCCAACACACGCCATGCCATGTAAATGCTTATCTAAGAGAAGATCTGTCATGGGCTGGAGAGTGCAGGAGTCCAGGAATCTACTCGAGGATCTGGCCCACCACAAAAGCAAGGGGTTGTGAGTGCCCCAGCCCTCACCTTTGGGGGAGACTGGCCTAGTTGGGGTTGTCCTCCGAAAGGTCAGTCTGCTCCTGTAGACAGGCAACTCCATCTCAAATTTATTTCTCTTCTCCTTAACAGTTGCACACAAATCAGTGATTACCCTCCATCCTCCATGGACCACTTTCTTCAAAGGAGAGAGTGTGAATCTGACCTGCAGCGGATTTCCTGTCAACAAGACAGAGACATTGACAGGGTACCTTTGGTACAAAAGAAAAGCAATACAAAGTGAAACCACAGGAAACACCCTCAGTGCTGGTGAATCTGGAGAGTACAGCTGCCAGGCCCCAGGCTCACGCCCAAGCAGCCCTGTGCACTTGATCTTTGCTTTAGGTGAGAAAGCTGAATTAGTTAACATCTGAGCTCCTGGAGTTTCCAAGAATGGAGGGTCTCCATTCTACTCTAACCTTTGACCTCAACTACTTTCAGCTTCACATTCTTCCCCATTGTCTGTGTTTTTCAGACTACTATTGACATTAGAATGTAAAGCCTAATATTAACCAACAAACATTTTTGCAGACTAACATAGGGAATTAGATCCTGTGTTCCAGGACTTTATAGCCATTCCAAGGAACAACCTAAGCACAGAGTAGGAAGTAAAAAGTGCCACAAAACAAGAGTTCAGAGGTGATAAGGCCAAGCTCCTTCCTGCGTCCCCACTTGTCCCTTCTCTAGGTTCACTTTTCTCCCTTCCTGGCATGAAAGCCCATCTCTCCTGTCCAGTGATACCAACTTTAGAGATGATGGTTTGGAAGCACCCATGAGAAGTGCTCTGCAGAGCAGACACTCACCCCTCCTTTAAGAGACAAAGACTAAACCGAAGCTCTTATCAGAATCTGAAGAGCACCGAGTTTCCACAGCAGAGCGCCTCCCGCTCCCCAACTGCCATCCGCTGCGGGGAGCAGCCCATGCGCTGCTGTCCTTCCCAGACATTTCTCCAAAAGCTACTTCTGGGCTGGCCCCTGCTCTGAGGCATGGGGAGCATGTTGTTGATGCTCCTGGGGAGCAGGGACTATGATCACTCCTCCTCTCAGGGGTTCCTCTCTGCCGTAGAGTCATATGTCAAGTCTGCTCTAAATAGTGGTACATGGGATTTATTTAGGAAGGTACCTGTGCCTGATTTTGTGGAAGGAAATGAGTGGGTTTGGGTCAGGAGAATAAATCTTGTAGAAGAAAAAAGAGAACAACAAAGACTTTGTAGCTCATGCTACACCAAGGAAGGGGCTGTCCCGAGTGTCATGTTTTTATCTCTGTGTATTTTCCAGGCCCTCTCATCCTTCAGGCCCCACACTCTGTGTTTGAAGGTGACAAGCTGATTTTAAGGTGCCGGAAAAGGAAGAATGAGAAGCTGATTGCTATTAAATACATCTTGAATGGAAAAGATATTTCTAGATCATATAATACCCAGGATCTTTTGATACCACAAGCAAGTTTACGTAACAGTGGCTCTTACCAGTGCATTGGAACTCTGCACAGAAATATGATATTTAAATCAAATAAAAAATTTATTAAAATTAAAGGTAAATGCTTTATTTATACAGATTTCTTAGTAACAAGCAAGGAACATTTGCTTAGTAACATCAGGGAAACAGGGCATGTCAAGAGGGAATCTACACATTGGTATAAAAATAGTGGGTAAATGAGAGTCCTAAATCTTTAGGAGGCAGAGAAAGGAGAGTGATTGGACTTAAATTAAAAAAAAAATTGTGCTGCAGCAGTAGATAAGCTTGTTTTGTTGCATGTCTGAAGTTTCCTAGAACTGACCATGTAAGCCTACTTCTCTTACAGCTCTAAATGCTTTCGTGCTGAGAATTTGATTCCTCTCTTTTCTCCAGAACTGTTCTCCATCCCAACGCTGAAAGTCACGGCCTCCCAGCCCACAGAGGGGAGTTCTGTAAATCTGAGCTGTGAAACTCAGCTTTCTCCAGAGCGGCAGGACATTCTCCTTCACTTCACTTTCTTTAGAGACAATGGGGTGACCCTGTCAGGATGGAGCAGGTCCCCAAAACTTCAGATCACAACTATCTGGAGTGAAGACTCAGGAGCCTATCAGTGCGGTGCTAAAATGCCGACCAGCAACGTCTCCAAGCGCAGCCGCCCACTGCAGGTCCACGTGCAGAGTGAGTGTGGGGAGTCAGGCCGGCACCTGCGGCCCCTCCCTGGCTTTGCCCCTCCAGGCCCGTGGGGGTGGGGACTGCCCTAAACACATGGATTGTGTCATGATGTCAGGGGCAGGCTTAGTGAGGCATTAACACAAAATAAATACAGGAAGTTGTTTCTACCTCCATTTCCCTAAAGCTCTGTCTTCCTTTGAAACTCTGTCACCTCGAAGTAATGGAGCTGATTCATGGAGTTGGAAACAAAAGTTGGGGAAAACAAAACAAAAACAAAAAAAGCAAGGTTATTCTGCTACTGATTTGGCGGACTCTACGGAGCCATGTGTTGGGGCAAACTGTTTAGAGGACAAGCATTCAGTCGATAGCAGCAAACAATGTCAGTGCCTGCCATGTGTGAAGCAGATGAGAAGGAAATACAGATAATAATAAATACAATGTATATCTTGTCTTAGATACCAAAGACGGACTTCTGGAAATGGGTGCAGTGCAGCCAAGTGCCATAGTGGCCTCTAGCGCTATTGCTTGTCCTTTGAAACAGTTCAGACCACAAGCTGGCATCAAATGAAACCCACGCCCTTCTCCAGTGATAACCAGCTCTACTCCCCTGAAGCCTGAATCAAGTTGAAAGCTTATCACATTAATGATGTTCTAAGTCCAAAATGCACAGTCTGTGAGCTACAGTCTTAAAGTCACGTCTGTCATCTCTGTGCCCACAGGGGTCCCTGTGTCTGGGGTGCTCCTGGAGACGCAGCCCCCAGGGGAACAGGCTGTGGAAGGACAGAAGCTGGTCCTCGCCTGCTCTGTGGCTGAAGGCACAGGGAACACCACGTTTTCCTGGCACAGAAATCACACAGCTGAGATTCTGGGCAGGAAGCATCAGTATTCCCAGAGAGCAGAGCTGGAGATCCCTGTTATCGGGAAGAGCCACGCGGGGGACTACCACTGTACAGCTGACAATGGCTACGGGCTTGTCCAGAGCGAGTCCGTGACCATCACTGTGAAAGGTGAGTTTAGTTTCCATTGGCCGTATTTACTCTCAGCTTCTCCATTTCAACAGGGAGGTTAAATCTTCTCAAATCTTTGTAACTCTCCTTTTCCTGTTTCCAAGTTGTCACTTTCTATTATGATAATGTCTTCCATTCAAATATCAGTAATTCAGGTCACTGTGAGGCAATGCTGGCCAGGAGCCCTTTGACCCCTAGAAGGTGAGTTCGTGTCTGTGCCCGCATCCACTGTGCACTGATTTCAAAAAGCAGCCTTAACTTGTGAACAGCATTTTAGGGTGCGTGCAGCTCTATCATGCCGAGTGTCAACTGTCCTTGCCTTTCCATAAATAACCCACTGCACGCCAGAGCCAAAGGGCAAGGGCACCAGGCACTCCTCTACTCCATTACCGTGGAACTGTGGGCCTCAGCACCCAGAGAGCAGACAGAGTGTCCAGCCAGTCCACTGCGGATATAAGCCTTCCCTTGGCATCCCACAGTTCTAGCTTCTTCTTTCTCTTCCTCTGTCCCCAAGAAGCCCGCCAGGCACTAAGGAACTGGTTTCTAGTAGCTTCATTCCTCCTCTATGTCCACTTCAGTTATCAAAAAAAGCTAGTTTTTCATTGAGGAAATATTTGAGTTCTGTATTTCCCTGCTTACCTTTATAGTAAAACTCCTCAAAGGAGGTATCACTCCTCACTCCCTTTACTTTTACTTTCTCTCAGACTCATCACCATCAAGTTTCCTTCGCTCCATTAAAATCATTCTTGTGAATGATTTTACTAATGACCAGCCTGTCAACAATTCTTTGTTTTCATTTTACTTGACCTATTACCAACTTTTAACACAATTTTCCTTTTCCTTTTCTTCTTGAAATGTTTTCTTCCTTTACTTCTAGGACTCTCTCTTTGTTTCCACCTCATCCTCAGAAACTCCTTTAAGGTTTACTTTACAGGACCCTCACTATATTTCCCAAGTCCTCACTATGCCTACTCTCTGAATCATCTCCTCCAGTCACTGGCTTCAAATGTAGTATGCCTTCTGTACACTGCATACCTCAGGACCTTTGCACTGCTCTTACCCATATCCTCAGTCTCACCCTTTACTTCTTCCAGAACTCAACTTATCCTTTCCATGAACCTTCCCCAACCACCCCAGAAATCATAGCAGCCCTTCACCTGACACCCCCTCTCCAAGTAAGTGCTAGATTCTTCACCATGGCACTTAACACTAACTACATCCATGTGGTCTTTTGTTTGCTTGCTGTTTCCTCTCTCTTCTCCCATACTAGCCTCGTGCGAATAGTTCTTTACTTTGATCACGATTGTACCCTACATGCCAGAATTGGGGCTTAGCTAATATCAGGCATTCAATAATTACTTGTTGGATGAATGAATTTTACATGCATCATTTTTGTTAATGACAATCCTAGAAGATAAAGGTATTTCCATTCCACAGAAAAGGAATGTGAAGCTCAGAAGAGTCTGGAAATTTGCAAAAGCTTATACGTGGCAGCTCAGACCTGAACCTAGACACAATCATTTAACTCCGGGACACAGAAAGAGTTGTCAAAGTTCTCCAAAGAAATACAAACAAGTGCCTCCCCTCGGCCAGGCTAAATGCCCAGAGCTGTGCTCTTTATCTGCGCAGTGAGCCCTGACCGTGAGAGCCGTGGGCCGGCAGTTTGGTCACGGCTCTGGGTGGGGGCTGCTCGCTCAGGGCCCAGCTGCTGCGCAGTTTTCCCTTCAGTTCCCTTGAGGCGAGTCCTGTGATCAAGTGGGGCCCGCCCCGGTCAGGGGACTGACGTGTTCCCACAAATGGGTGCTGCGGGAGTGTCTGCATCTCACCCTGGGAATTTCTCAGAGAACAGCAACACTGAGTACAATTCCGAGCAGACAAGGGTATAGACTGAACCTTTAAGGGCATTTCAAGAATGAGGTGGGTGGCGGGAAGAAGAGGCTAGCAGAAGTGAAAGCTGCCTAGACACCCTCTGAAGACTCTCGAGCGCCCTAGCGTCCGAAGCAGCTCTCAGATGGAGAAAGACACACACTAAATGATTTCACTCGTATGTAGAAACAAAACAAATGAACCGACAAAACAAAACAAAAACACACTCTTGGACTATGGAACAAAACAGTGGTTACCAGGAGGGAAAGGGAAGCTAGTGGTTAAGGTAAAGGGGGTGAGATGGTCGGTGATGAAAGGAAACTGGACTTTCGGTGATGAGGGCTGTGCAGTATATACAGATGACAAGTTTGCATTCCTGAAACCACCGTCATAATACAAAACAATGTTACTTCAGACGAATTAAATTTAAAAATAAGATAAAATTCAGAGCTACATTGAAGGTAAGAGAGAGACTTCTCCAGGAAGACTCTTCAAATGAAAATTTACTGTGGGGGCACTCCCTCCCCCCCAGAAGCCACAATGCTTAACAGTGAATCTATTGCTACTTTACAGTAAGTATGAAATCCCCCATCTTCCTTTTGGCAGTGAAAGAGGTTAGAATGGCTGGGCGGGGCAGCGAGTGGTCACTTGTACACACAATATCATTTCGCTCTCACAGTCACTGCCAGGCAGGTGTCATCATCTGTTAAGGAAAGAGGTGAGCTCAGAGATTAAGCAGATGTCAATAATTCAGTTGATATTTGACTGGGAGGAACTTCTTTGGTCTTTTTTTGTTGACGATATGCAAAGTCTTTATTCTTAAAATGGAAGAATTTCTACCGAGAGAGAAACTCTGAAGTAACCTGGAGCACTAGCTCCCTGAGATGCCTTAGGTTGTGCTACACTCAAAACACCAGATAGTGTGGTTTTAACAACAGAAATTTAATTCTGGAGCTTGGGAGTGTGAGAGTAGGGTGCCAGCAGGGTGAGGTTCTGCTGAGGACTCGTTGCATAATTTGTTGTGTCCTGGCAGGGGCGAGAAAGAGGAAGGAGAGAGATCTCAGGTCTCCTCCAGTGAGAGCACTAATCCCGGCAGGCGCCACGGTCACGATTGCCTCTAAACCTGAATTCCTCTCAAAGGCCCCAACTCCAAAATCACAATGGGAGTAGGGCTCTTCAGTGTACACATCGGGGGGAGGGCCAAGAATTAGGCCATAAAATGGATGGAGGGTAGCTAAGGCAATGCCAAGTGAAAGCTGCCCACCTTGTGGGGGTGTTCCTGAAGGTGATCAGAGGGTAGCATGAAGTCCCTGAGCACCTCCAGTAATAGCTAATGCTTACAGAGACAACGCTCGCCATGGGTGAGGCGCTGTTCAAAGCACTTCACGTTATCCACCAATAATGGCAGGGTTCCCTTCATATGTCTGAGTGTGAGGTGTGTGTGTGTGAATCTCATTTTCATATCTCTCACACACACATACACACACTCACACACACACATTTTTCTAAATCCATTCATTTATTGCCGTGCACCTATGTTTCCATGCCTCGGTTATTGTAAAGCATGCTACAATGCACACGAAAGTACAGCCATTTCTCAAGACAATGATTACATTTTCTTCAACTATGTACCCAGCAGTGGGATTGATGGTATTTTATTTTTAACTTTTGAGAATCCTCTATGTTGCTTTCTATGTAGCTGTGCCCATTTACATTCTCACCAACAGTGGACAAAAATTCCCTTTTCTCCACATTGTCACCAGCAATTGTGATTCCTTGTCTTTTTGAAAAAAACCTCCTAGTAGGAGTGAGGTGATAACTCACTGTGGTTTTGACTTGCATGTCCATGGTAATTAGGAATATTGAGCAAATTTTCATGTACCTGTTGGCCATCTGTATGTTTTCTTTGGAAAAATGTCTATAGCCCATGTTTTAACAGATTCTTCGCTTTTGTTATTGAGTTGTGAATTCCTTATCAGATATGTGATTTGTGACTATTTTCTCTTGATGCCAAAAGTTGACTTGTCATTTTGTTAGTTTTTTGTTATGCAGAAGCTTTTCAGTTTACTGTAAACAGAGATAAATTTGTTTCTTTCTTTCCATCTTGGATGACTTTTATTTCTTTTTCTTGTCCACTAGTTCTGGCTTTAACTTCCAGTATCATGTGGAATCAGAGTGAGAGGGGGTGCCCTTATCTTGTTCTGAATATTAAAGGAAGAGCTTTCAGCTTTTAACATTGTGCATGATGTTATCTGTGGACTTGTCATATTTGACCTTTACTCTGTGGAGGTCTATTGCTTCTACACCTAATTTGTTGAGTTTTTATCCTGAATGGATGTTGAATTTTGTCAAAAGATTTTTCTGCATCTGTTATGATACTCATGTGATTTTCATCTTTGATTCTATTAATATATTTCACATTTATTTCTTTGCCTCTGTTAAACCACGCTTGCATCCTGTGGTTGAATCCCATTTGATCAAGGTGTCTGATCCTTTTAATGGGCTTTTGAATTCCATTTGCTCATGCTTTGTGGAGATTATTGTGTCTACATTGATCAATAATATTGTTTGTCCTGTAACTTTCTTTTCTTGTAATGTCCTTATCTGGTTTTGATGTCAGGGTGATGCTGGTCTCATCAAACTAGTTGGGGAGTATTCCCTCCTCTTCAATTTTTGGGAAGAGTTTAAGAAGGACTAACATGAATTCATCTTTGAATGATTTTTAGAATTCACAGTGAAACCATGTGCTCTTGAGATTTTCTTTGTTAGGAGGTTTTTGACTACTGAATGAATCTTCTTACTCATTAATGTTGTATCAGATTTTCCATTTCTTTATGATACAGTCTTGGTAAGTTATATGTTTCAAACATAAGTTATATGTTTGAGGTTATATTGTTCAATTTTGGCATAGAATAGTTCTGTGTTTTTTGAACTTATATAAATTTCAACAACTTCTTCAGAGTAGTCATATCTTCTAGGACATGGAGTTACCACTGGGAGGGAAATATGCTTTTTACTCATTGAATCTGGGAACCCTACATTTTCTAGGTGTAGCTGATTATGAATTTGGACACGTGGGTGCTCAGGCAGGCAGTTGGGAATGATTCACTACAAGACAGAGAAGTCAGATTTCTCTGCATCTCTTTACTTCTCTAGTTTAACTGTTATGGTGGGAAAGCTAAACTGACTGCTGAACGCCATTTATAGGTGGAACCACTCATAGGCCAAACAGCAAATTTGCTGACTTTGTCTGCAAGCTAAGGTGAAATGACAAGAATGTCACCAATGGCCAGTGGCTATGTGTAGTGAATGCCAGGAATCGTAAATAAAGCACCATGCAATATATGGGAATTGTCATTATTGCTATTGCTCTGACAACAATGTTGTCTGTGTAATTCTGTGGTACTACTGTCTGAAGCCTGCATTTTATTTACCTAAGCACCAAAAATATGGACCTTTGTACATCGATCCTACTTTTGCATTTCAGTTCTTATCACCACCAGACATGTTGTTAATGTATTTATTTGTTTATTGTCTGTCTTCTCTCTCTGGACTATAAACTCCCCTAAGGCAGGGACTTCATTTCTAGTCCATGGCTCTAAGACTTAAGACTTAGATCAATGCCTGACACATGGCAGGACTCAGAATATGAGTGAATGACCAATCAATCAAATGAAAATTCTTGGATGATAAGATAGAAGAACAGGCCCAATGGAAATATTGTTAGGAAACGCTAACAATTTCTTTATTGCTTACATCAATTCATTTCTCACTTCCCTTCAGAACCCGTAAGACTCAGGTTTCTATGAGGAAGGAGACTGGCACAATTTCATTGTGGTGTTCCAACATATTTTCTTTTCTTTTAAAAATTTATTTATTTATATATGTTTTACATCATTGTTCATTTTTGTACAATGTTTGCTTTCTCTTCTCAGGTATAGTTGCCTTAAAATGCCCACCACCAATTCATTTGTACACCAGCACCATTGTCCTTGTGCTCTTCCCTCCCCTGTTTTGATCCCTCTTCCTCCTCCTCCCTTGCATAATGTCTCTAATTTATAGTTGCCTGCTAATTTTGTTTTTTTATTTATCATTGTTGTTTTTTTCCCATATTCCTTATTTGTTTGCCCTATATTCCTCATATAAGTGAAACCATCCAATATTTTTCTTTTTCTTTCTGATTTATTTCACGGAGCATAATCCCTTCTAGCTCCATCCATGTTGCTGCGAATGGCATGAGTTTATCTTTTATGATTGCTGAGTAGTATTCCATTATGTATATATACCACATCTTCTTGATCCAGTCATCTTTTTTTGGCATTTGGGTTCTTTCCATATTTTATTTATTGTAAATAGTGCTGCAGGTAACCTTTTGAATTAATGTTTTTGTGTTCTTTTTGTAGATTCCTAGAAGTGGAATTGCCAGGTCATGTGGTAGCTCCATTTTTAGTAGATTGAGGAACCTCCACACAGCTTTCCATAGTGGTTGAATCAGTTTGTATTCCCCCCAGCAATGTAGGAGAGTTCCTTTGTATCCACATCCTCCCCAGCATTTGTTGTTGCTAGATTTTTTTAAAAAATATGTTCCATTCTTACTGCTGCAAGGTGGCATCTCATTGTGGTTTTGATTTGCATTTCCCTGATTATAAGTGATGTTGAACATTTTTTCATGTGCCTGTTGACCGTCTACATTTCCTCTTTGGAGATGTGTCTTTTTAGCTCTTCTGCACATTTTTTGACTGGATTGTTTACTTCGTTTTTGTTGAGTCATATGAGATCTTTGTGATCAGTCCCTGATCATTTGTATGGAGTGCAAAGATTTTCTCCCAAGCAGTAGGGTGTCTTTTTGTTTTGCTTAATGTCTCTTTTGATGCATAAAAGCTTTTTAGTTTGATGTAATCAAAGCTATTTATCTTTTCATTCACCTTCTTTGCTTTGGGGAATGAGTCTTTAAAGATGTTACTAAGACGTAGGACAGGTAGTGTTTTACCTATATTTTCTTCTATATATTTTATGGTTTCAGGTCTTATGTTAAATACTTTTATCCACTTTTAGTCAGTTTTTGTGCATGGTGTGAGTTAGTAGTGTAGTTTCATTCTTTTGCATGTGGTGGTCCAGTTTTCCCAGCACCATTTATTGAAAAAACTGCCCTTGTTCCATTGCATATTCTTTGCTCTTTTGTCAATGATGAGTTGTCAATATATATGTGGCTTTATTTCTGTGTTTTCTATTTGATTATATTAGTCTGTGTGTCTGTTTTTGTTCCATTACCATATTGTTTTAACTACTAGGGCTTTGTAGTATGAAGTCTGGGTGTGTGATATCTCTGTTCTCCATTTTAGTCAGGAGAGCTTTGGCTATTTGAGTTTTTTTGTGGCTCCATATGAGTTTCATCGATGTTTGTTCTATTTCTTTGAAGAATGTCATTGAGATTTTTATCAGGATTGCATTGAATCTTTAAATTGCTTTTGGTAGGATGGCCATTTTAATAATGTTGATTCTTCTAACCCGTAAGCAGGGGCTGTCTTTCCATTTCTTTGTGTCTTCTATTTTTTTTAACAATATATTAGAATTTTCTTTGTATAGGTCACTCACCTCCTTGGTTAGGTTTATCCTCAGGTTTTTTATATTATTTTTTTGTTTCAATTGTAAATGGGATGGTTTTCTTAATTTCTTCTTCTTCAGACTGACTGCATTTAGGAAGAGCACTGAATTTTGTGTGTTGATTTTCTATCCTGATACTTTACTAAACTGGTTTATTATTTTAATTAGTTTTTCTGTGGAATTTTAGGGTTCTCTCTATATATTACCATATTGTCTGCAAATAGTGATCGTTTTACTTCTTCTTTCCCTATTTGGATTCCTTGTAGGTCTTTTTCTTGTCTTACTGCTCTGGCTAGGACTTCCAGTATTATATTAAAAAGCAGTAGTAAGAGTGACATCCTTGTCTTGTTCCTGATCTTAAAGGAAAGGCTTTCAGTTTTTCACATTTGAGAATTATATTGGCTATGTGTTTGTCGCATATGGCTTTTATTATGTTAAGCTATGTTCCTTCTATCCAGAGATTTTGAGGGCCTTCATCATAAACAGACCTTGAACTTTATCAAATGTTTTCTCAGCATCCATTGATATGATCATGTTTTTTTTTTCTTTTTGTTGATGTGTTGGATTACATTAATTGATTTTCGGATCTTACAATATCATTGTACCCCTGGAATAAGGGGGTCATGGTTTTCCTTTATAGGTTATCTGTTTCTTCCCCCTCATTACCTTTATTATATTTTCCTTGTCCTGGACTCTTGGAAGCTTTACTATTATGTGTCTTGCTGTAGTTTTCCTTTCGTTGTGGCAATTTGATATTCCAGCTTTCCGCATGTCTATTTTCATCTCCTCTTCATGCTTGGGAACTTCTCTTTGATTGTCTCCTTGAATAGTTTCTCAGTTCCTTTGTCTCTCTCCTCACCTTCTGGGATTTCTATAACGCTTATATTTCCTTTCCTCATGATGTCAGTTCTCAAAGTGTTTCTTCTCTTTCCTTTTCTTTTTTGGTCATTTTTATAACTGTATCTTAAGAGTACTTATTTGTTCTTCCATTTCATCAATTCTGTTTTTGTTCCATTTCCCAGAGTTCTTTAGTTCCTCCATTAATCTCTCAATATCCTGCATTTCCTTCTTTAAAGACTCAATTTTATTCTTCAGTTCATTAACTATATGAACTTATATCATTCTTTTCCTTTTTGTCTTCTTTATGTTTGTTAATCATGGTGATTCTAAATTCCCTGTCAGGAAGAGAAGGTCTTCCATATCATTATTGTTGAGTTTCAGGAGCTGATTTTCTTTTTGTGGTGTGTCCCCAGAGGGCTTCCTTAGTTATTTGTATTTTTCCTTCTCCCTGTTGTTTGTTTTTGAGTTTGTTCTATGCAGTGGACCACTGCGCCACTGGTGGTGGACATCTCTATGGGGTGTTCCTAGTGGGATGTTGGGGACTGGTGGCCAGACCAAGTCTGCTGCTGTCACATCAGACTTCATAAGGCTAGTGATGCTCTGGGTGTGTTGATGGTCACTATCCCTGAAGATCACCAAGTGATATGCTACTGGTCTCTTCCCCCACATGCACAGCTTAACCTTTGTTTTGGAGCCTTCCCTCTGCCTTTACTCAGTTCCAGAAGGGAGGAATGGGGTCTACAATCTCCAACAGCCTTGCATGCAAGTCCGCATTTTCCTGGGACCCACTCCCAATATATCCTCTTAATAGAGAGCTCTCTCAGAGTTATTCCTAGTTCAAGTAGTGCCCTAATTAGTAATGATATTTGCTTTGTTTTTCAAACAGTCATTGTCCCTGCTACCAGACCACAATCACATAACATCTTTTTCAAGTTAGAGTAAATTCCCAAGATGTTGAATTCCAAGAATATGAAAATATATATGACACATATATCATATATGTAGTGTCCCCCCAAAATGCTTCTGAGATGATATCAGGGGGTTGGTGGATGGAGCTGACTGGCTTTCCTCTTTTTTGCCACACTCCACCCAAACCCTTCACTACAGCCTCCTACCACATCCTGTCATGTACAGGCTCAGAACCAAGCTGGCCACATATAGAAGAATGTCCCCTGTGCTGCCCCAGCTCAGGTCCAGCTGTCAGGGGTCCTCATGAGTCCTGGCTCCTTAGATTCCTCCTTTCCCAGGACTCAGTCCCAAAGTCAAGCCAAGGACAGTTCTCGGCCACCATGAACTTCTGCATCTCTAGGCCTTGATGTCTCCCCTGAGGCTCATGCAGACGCTTTCTCCCCTCAGGAACTCTTGGGTATAGAAGTGGCATGATAGCTGCAGGAGCCACCGGGGTCCTGTTGAGTGGTCTCCTCACCATGGTCCTGCTGGTTTACTGCTGGCTCCACAGGAAATCAGGTTTGTGTTCTCTTTTACTCTTTGCTAGAGTCAATGCCTTGTCCCTGCCTCAGACAACGCAACTTGTTGCAGCCTCAGTAGCCACCAAGCCACCACAACACTCACAGACATACACCTTTAGGGACGGTTTCCTCAACAGATGCTGTGGGTCAGGCTATTTATATGTAGTCTGCGTCGCTAGGCCCCATGTAAGGAGGAAGTAAAATTTTTTAATGTAAAGTTTCAAAAACAAAGCAGTTTCTTTGGTTCTTGTGGATTGGTTAACTGAATGTCTCATCTTATCTTCAATCCAGTGGACAATAAAGAGCTCTGAAATTAATGACTGAGAGTGGAAATGGGTTAGTTTCTATCCCTGTTCCTCCCCAGAGACTTCCATGAGTCAGAGCCTGAAGCTGCTACTCAGTGCCTCACTGACTCTACTCTCTGCTGCCAGCCCACAGCTCTTCCCCCAGCCATGGAGAAAATCTCTTCTCCCTGGTACTCACAGGTACTGTCTATCCTGTGTTTCCAAAGGCTTCTTGCCATAGCTCAGGTCAGGCTAGTTTCACATGCCAGAATATCTGGTATACCAGACAGGCACCAACAACTCCAACACTATCTCTTAATTTAATTTACTTCCATCCAACTTACCAAATCCCCTTGAGCGCCTTCTATGTGTCCTGGGCTAGATATAGGGATCTTCGGGCCTCCATGAGGGTCCTGAGCACCCCTGAATTGGATCCTGAGGTTTCTTTGGTGAGATTACAGGTGTTCCTCAAAGTCCATTCAGAGCCCCTCACTATTCCACAAGAGGCAACTTGGTTGTATTTAGTTATCTCCTAAGGCACCTAACACAATCTTGAACTTTAATGACATCTCAAATAATTGCATATTCAGTTAGGTTTGTGTAGCTTTGTCCCCAGCAAGTTATATGCTTGGTTCAAGCTTATTTCACATCATTTTCATGAGCGTGTAGCACTGGACCCCTGTAAAGTGACTTTCTTTCTCATGACATCTAGGGCAGTTCATGTGTAGACTTTGAGAAAGAGCACCCTCTGCTGACATAATGGTGTTTTTGCTTCATTTGCAGGAGATGGTTTTCAGGAAGATACAGTGAGGTGAGCCTCAGACTTCTGGTTTCCCATGAACAAAATATGCATAAATGTGGAACCACAAAACTGGGTCAAGTAGTTTCTCTCTATCCCTGTGGCTAAATGCTCCCATTTCGGCATACTGTGAAATGGTCAAAACCACAGTTTCCTAAAACCCACTTAAACAGTTTATATTATGGATATTGCATGTGTTGAGGTTGGTCATTATTTGCAATATATCCATTTATACAAATGGATGACACCAAAGTCTACATTTTTTCTAGATTGGCACAGAATATCTCTGGTGCATATAGTTCTCTTGTTGACTATGCGCACAATGGCTAAGTCATTTGATTGCCCAAGGAATTCTCAGTTCCTAATAATCATTTTGCCCCTCACAAACAAATATACTCACCAGACTTTGTGCCCTTAATGTTGGTATGGAAAATATGATCTTCTGCTATGGCAGTGTCTTGTGTTAGATTATAGCTATAGGCTTGGAGCGAGAGTTCAGCCTAATTCTTTCTTGAATTGTCCATACAGGATTACGTGAAGACATGTAGTCTCTACCTTTTGATGATGGGCTTAGGTCTTTAACCTATTGAGAGTGACCATTCCATCCAGAGAAGGCTGTTTCTATGATGGCAGGACTCTCTGCCCTGTTCCCAGGAAGACTGCTTAAACCACAGACCCAGAGTTTTGCTCAAAACACAGTCTTTCTCTATATAGATTATTGAATGTCCAGGCTTCCCAGACCTCTGTTGCCATTCTCTCTGACCATTCCATGCTGGTGCACATTGTGATGTTCCAGTGATGCTCATCTGTTTTTGTTTCACAGGACCCCTCCCACTCCAGGAGCAGGAGAGCCCCCTCATCCTGTGTGCCCTGCCCCAGTGGAACTGCGGCTATTGTATGGTGAGGATCCCCAATAGGAAGATGCTCCCAGCCTAAGCCAGGGAAAGAGATTGTGCTTTGAGGTCTAGCAGAGACCCCTGCTCTCCATAAGGTATCACAGACCCAGACATTCTCAGTAAGCAGTTGCTTCATCATATGTCCAAGAAGAGTAGAGAGAGTGCTTAGGAAGAAGAATCTGCAGTGCATGCCACTGACTGGGACAGCCTGGGAAATATTGTCTTTTCTTTCCAGTGCACTCCGAACAGGAAGAGATGGCTTATTCTGAGATCCAGATTATTAAGCTGGGAGAAGAAAGGGAAGGTAAGTCACTGGGAACAGATTCTGGCTGCAAACTGTACTCATCATTCAACGCACTTATTGAGTGTCTCCTATGTGCTAAGTGCAAAGCACAGAGAGTCAATCAGTGAACAAGGCAGATAAAAATTCCTGGTGTTGTGCTTGGATTCTAAAGGGATAAGATAGGTGCTAAAATGCATACTATATCTTTGCTGATCATCAGAATAAAAATTAAGCACCCTTCTTCTAGATAGTTGATTATGTAGGTATGTATATGAAAATTGTCCTTAAGTAATGGTGAATGTTTACAAAGCACCCACACTTTGTGGTGAGAATATCTATTTATGTTCCCATGGTCTCCTTAAACTTTATTCCATGGGAGGTCTTGTCAGGCATTCAAGATGAAAATTTGCAAGGCTTTTGGACACATTCTTCATTCCCTTAGGCAACATACAGTAGGCAGGCACACCATGTCACAGTCTCAGTTCATAAGCTAGAGCATCGAGGTCAAGATGTTAATTAAAACTCCCTCCTCCTCTCCCCTTACTTCAGGCAAGTTTCAGACTGGTAGCTGGTAGTGGTGGGGATGAGAGGGCGAAAAGAACAGAGTTGGCTTTGTTATGATGTAAAGGAACCACCCCCAACCCTAGCTCCTGGGTTCTTCTGGGGCTAGACAAGTAAACACATATCAGACTGAGTAGTAGGGGAAAAGGAACAAATGTAATTACACACACGTGGAAAATACATGTGACTGTAAATTCTATAGTAGATGGTATATACTGAGGGTTTACATCCTGAGCTAAGGAATGAGACAGGGGTCTGGGGAATCAAAAAGAAAGGGGGAGAGAGAGGATGATTTCCTGTCTACATTTGCCCAGCCATAAGGTGGGTTTCTCTGATAAAAACTTATATTGTCGAGATGATCCTAAATCTGGGTAGTCTTCATTCTTTAAGGCAACAGTAACCATGTCTCCCAAGGCCCATAGCTTGAATGGGCCTTTGCTCCACTTGCCAAGGTGACACATACTGGAAAAAGCCTGCCTGGTTAGCTTGTAAGCTGATCCTGCGGCTTCTTCTCTGTTCCTTTGTCTGACCTCCCTTCACTAGCCTGGGGGATGCTGGGCAAAGGACTTCTTCCAGCTGGCTTCGGTCTCTCTGAGCTGTCAGGTACGTCCGTGGTCACTCCCCTCCATGACGTGCAGGTGTGGTCTCTCCTGTTGGGTCCCTCCTTCCTGAAATTTCCTTAGCACTGGGATGCTTTAATAATTCTAGCAGCTGCCTGGGACTCTTTCACTGGTGCAGCCCTGTCAGGGGGTTCTTGAGACCTTCACTCGAGAATGAAATGAGGACTCCTCACACTGACAAGATAAAGTAAGGGAGAAAGTAAAAGAGCTTTATTGAGGCAACAGTGACAGGCTCTAGGGAGATCTCTTTAAGGGAGTGCCTCCCCGCAGAAGGAGCCACTTTGCAGGGGTGGTAGGCAGCAGGTCTTTTCTTCCTAACTATTCAATATTTCCTGTTGGGTGTGTCCATTGTCCCTCCTTACCCTTTCTGAGTAGAATCTCTGGAAATTTGGGTCAAAGAGGTGTGGGGGCCCACTCCCAGGCCTGGCTGTCACAGACTTGTCATCTTATCCCAATTGTTTATACTTTTTAATCACAATTATTTGGAAGTTTTAATGTCTCAGTCTTTCGGAGACAGAGGGAACTCAGTAATTCAGGAGACACAAGCTGAAGAAAGTATATGCCAATCAAATCAGCACTACCATCAAGGCCAGATATGGGATTTCCTCGTACCTCCTTCATTATATTACTATTATTACTATGTATGGTCAAAACACAACATAGATCTACCTTCTTAGCAAATCTGAAGTCTATGGTACAGTATTATTAGTAGGGCTAGTTCAGGCACTGTGCTTTCTCATAGATCTCCAGTACTCATCCATCATGCTTATCCATCATGGGTAACTCAAATTCTGTGCCCTTTGACCACTACTGCCTTTCTGTTCTCCCCAAGTTCCTGGTAACCACCATTCTTCTATGATTTTGACTATTTTTTGATTCCACACATAAGTGAGATCATTCACTGTTTTTTTCTGCATCTGAGTTGTTTTACTTAGCATATCTTCCCAGTCCATATTGTCACAAATGTTAGGATTCGCTTCTTTTACAAAGCTGAGTAATAGTCCTATATATCTATATCACATATTTTCATATGTCAGTGCACATTTGTGTTGTCGCTTGTAGCTGTGGTAAATAGTGCTGCAGTGAACACAAGAGTGGGGTTGTGTACCCAGAAGTGGCACTGCTGGATCTTATGGAAGTTTAGTTTTTAATTTTTGAGGAACCTCCATACTGTCTTTCCCTAGGAGTTATGCCAATGTTCCATCTTGCCAACTACAGAAGGGTTGATGTTTCTTCACTTGTTCACCAGCGACTGTTATCCTTTACCTTATTGATGATAACCATCCTGACACAAGCAAGGTTATATCTCATTGTAGTTTTGATTTGCATTTCCCTGATGACTAGTGACGTTGGACACCTTTTCAGTACCTGTTGGCCATTTGTATGTATTCTTGGGAGAAACCCTTATTCAGGTCTTTTGTCCATATTTAATTAGGTGGTTGTTGTTATTTCTGTTATTATTTTGGCTATTGGGTTCCTTAAGTATTTTGGACATTAACCCCTTATCAGATCTATTAATCCCTTCTCAGGTTGACACATATGTCCTTCCGTTTCATAGCCTGTCTTTTCTACACATAGTACCTCACTTAGGAATTTACAATACCCAATACGTTTCTGTTTGTGCAATTGTAATCTGATCCTGAACTTGTCTTACAAATTATGTGAGCTCACAAAGTCATTGGAAGATGGCACTAAGCTGAAGTGTTCTGTCCTGTCAGAACAGTCTCGGCTGTAGTGCCTGTAACTATATTTGACCAATGTTCATCACCAGCTTTGTCTGTCACTTTCCTTTCTCAGCCAGCCCTCTGACCCTTGGAACGCTAGAACTAGAACTGTCACAATATGCTTGAGTTGATGCATCTTAGTTTCCTTGACTGTGTGTTGTCCTTCATGTGGGGTCCTCACGTATTTGTCAGAAACATCATTTAAGTTGAACACTCTGTTGGTAGACCAGTTATAGGTCATGTGCTTGATATATTATGAGCTATTGCAAGATTTCTTCACTGGTTCCTTGAGGTTTGCTTGAAACCCCTAAAGTTGTATTCAAAGTTTTAAGTATAAGACTATGCTCGGGTGAAAGAATACATGGCTTCTATTGTTCATTTAAAAGATCTATAATCACAAATGCTCTATGGTAAAATATGTTGAAAAAGAGAGAACCCTCAAGTATCTTGTTTTTTCAGACTCTCACTCTCCACAGAATTTTTATGTGACTCTGATGATTTCTCCTCTAAAACTCTTAATTTCTAATATGTAGGATCTGACAAATCTTGCCTGTTAAATTTTGCTCTCATTGTGGCTCCTTCTTTAAGAAACTGTGGTGATAAAATCTAGAACTGGGCATGTAATGTAACAGAAGCTTCCTCCCAGGGCACACTGAGGAAAAGCTCCATGGGAACTGCCAAGCAACCAGGCCTGATAGTTTGAGTCTGGAGTGGGATGGAGGTTCTATAAGTTAAGAAAAGAAAGAACTAAATCTAGGAGAGAAATTTCCTGTCAACATCTGTTAAAGGAAGAGAGTAAGGTTTTTTCCTGTGGTTTTGAGGGAGGACTTTACAGCTCAATGGGGCTTGAAAAGAACTTATAGGGGGCTGGGTTAAAAAATGGTCAAACAAAAATCACATGTATCATAGGACATGTTGGGGGATCAAGGTGGGGAAAACATGACATCAATGTAAAAGGCCCAGTTTTTCGCATCTCTGGTAAATAAGCCAAAAGACTGAGTTATGGGTGGATCCTGATGCCCATGGTTCAGTGCTTTCTTTTTCTCCACAGCCAGTATCTCTAGAACAGCACTGGAAGATATGGTGAGTTTCATTTCCTCTTTTCTCTCCCACTACTACCCATAGTCCCCCCCCCCACCACAGCTTTTCTTATATCTTCTTTCCACTCCAGAATGCTTCAGTTGTCTACGCTGAGTTGAAGACACAACTCCCAGATGATTCAGCTGAAAAAGTCAACTCGAAGGATGAAGATGCTGTGGAAAGTTATGAGAATGTCCTGCTCATGTGAATTGTCCTTGACCCAAAGCCCCAGCTCAGTGCGATCATCCAGGTCCCTGGAGTGACCAACTAGTTCCAACTTTCTAGCTCTTCTTGCCCACATACATTCACTCCCATGGCGACTCACTCATCCATTCAAGTGGAGCTAGAAAGACCACAGAAAGTCTTCATTAAAATGGCGGGGATCCAAGGTTAAGAGAAGACCCTGTGAACCTGCACTAAGCCTAAGCTAGTATGCTCCCTGGGGTCTAACATCGGGAAAGGAAGAAGGAGGGAGAAGGACTCTTGAAAAACAGAAGCACAAATTTTGGTGAACTGGGATTTACACACAGCTGGAAAAGTCCAAGTGACTCTGGTTCCTCCTCAATGCAGCTGCAACAGTTGTCCCACTCGGCGCCATCTGCATCAACTGTCTTAACTGTGATTGGCTGCGTGGGTGCTTCACAGACAATGCATAGCATCTTTTTCCTGCTTACATTGTGTGCACTGGCAGGATTCAGCTGCAGACAAAAGAATTTACTGCTCTAAATGGTTTACAGAGAAAATAATTTTAAATAGGATAAGTACTTTATGAAATCATCAGAAGAGCTGGAGAATCAGGATGTAGACTGACCTTCCAGAACCAAAACAATTATGTTGATGTCATTTCTGACCAAGATTTTTAACATTAGAGAAAAGTAACACATATTAGAGAAATGGTGCACACACAACCACCTCTGTCTACTTTCTCCCTTGTTAATTTCCCAGAGTAAGATTGTTTTTAGTGATTGTCTCTTTAAGTAGGTTTTCAATACCTTTCTCTTTTTCTTCTCCTTCTGGGACCCCCATGAGACGGATGTTATTTCTCTTTAAGTCATCTCAGAGAGCTCTTACACTGTTTTCATTTTTTATTCTTTTTTTTCTCAACCTTGTTTTATTCTTGTGTTCTCTACTATTGTGATTTCAGGTTCATTAATTGTCCCCATTACTTCTATTTTTCTGCCACTAAGGCCCTCAATTATATTTTTTAAATCAGCTGTAGTATTTAACTCCATTGTTTCTGAATGTAACTGCTTCTTATTTTCATTATCTTTATTCTGTTGTTGTTTGATATTCTATTTTATTTTTTAAAGTTTCATCAGCATTGCCAGACTATTGCCCTGAATTCCCCTTCTGTCATGCTCTATAATTCCATTGGGTTGGGCCCCTGTCAGCAATTTTTTGTTCTGACATTTGTACAGTGTTCTTCTGTCTCCTCACTTTTTATTGATATCTCATATGTGTTTTAATAAGGGTAAACTTGTTGGAGTAGTCGGGGTTCTGAAACCAGCAAGGAGTAGTAGGTATAAAAGAGGACCCGGGTAATATGCATCAAAGGATCACCTGCAGTAGACTTGGGAATTCGAATTTCTTTGCGAGGACTGGAAGAATTTTAGATATCCCAGCCTGGGGTGAGGTGTGGCTGGTGTTTCAGATATCTCTGCCTGGACTTCAGTAATACTCCCTTCTACAGTAAAGTCCAGATGCTTTGACCCATTTCACGCTACAGCTGTTCTGTGCCATGAGCCTCAGTTCAGGCCAGTAGTCCTCACTCCTGTAGTTCTGCAATGTACCCTCCATTCTGGGTGGCTTTTTGTGTACTCCCTTATCCAGTACAGTGTCAGGTTAGGAGCTCTGATTGGTGTGGGTCCAAATCACTTAGGGAGTTCTGTACTGCAGCCACTCCTCCCTTTTGTGGGTTGTACTATATCACTATTACTTTAAATGAACTTCACTTAAAGTGTTTCCTACCCCTTTAAGTCAGGTTGATGCTCCTATAATGTATGCTGATAATCAGCTTTTCCTCGGGGGTTTTGGTTTTGCTTTGTATTTGTATAAGTTTTTTTTGTGTGTGTTTGGAAGAGGTGAGCCTGAGTCTATACTCTGAGGCCATCTTGCAGAATCCTTGATGTTCCATTTTATGCTCTTTCCACATTTGCTCCCCAAATACTTCTAGAAATTTTGAGCTTCCCTTGACCAATCACTTTACACCCTGACCTCTTTTTAAAGAAATTTGCAAACTTTTGGCTATTCCTTGCCTCTAGTTGTGAGTCGGGTTAGAAGGTCTACCTGGATAACATCTGTCCTTCAGCTCAGAAACTTGATGCTCCTGCTGTGCAGCCAGCTCACGTCAGCTTCATTTCTGTTTCCTTGTTATATTTAATGAAATCTCTGGAACTGAGTGTGAACTTGAAATAAATTATAAAAGCAGCCCAACCTAAGAATCTTAGAAAGATGAACCCCAAGGCAAATATATCATTTATGTTTAATGCAAAAGCACTTTGGGTCTTTGGGCTTCCCAAAAGCATGGAAAAATAACACCTAAAATTTTTACATAAGCTAAAGGTGCAAGGAGAAAGCCTCAAACCAGTTGGCTACTAGTAATTTCTTACTTAAAAAAT
This sequence comes from Scalopus aquaticus, assembly GCA_004024925.1. Classification (NCBI taxonomy): domain Eukaryota; kingdom Metazoa; phylum Chordata; class Mammalia; order Eulipotyphla; family Talpidae; genus Scalopus; species Scalopus aquaticus. Next base: position 22,903 of record PVIJ01007891.1, on the reverse strand, counting down.
GAACATTTTCATTATGAAAAAAGAAAAAAGCCCACTCATTTGTACAAGGCCCTAATTTCCTGAGAGCACAAGAAACTAAACTTCTCCCTAGTGAGCTGCTCAGGACTACAGAGCAGAGAGTAGTTCGATGCAGGGATTGATACATTACTTTTGGGACCCAGTGAAAAGTGAAAATGAAAGGCCCTTTGTTCAAAAAGCATGAAAACAAGTGCTGGTAAAGAAAGCTTTTCTTTTTTCTGACAATCTTCATCTCAATTTATGATGGTTTTTATTTGCTATTTAATATCTTTCTTAGAAAATATAAAATTTTAAGTCATTTGTATAAATTTTATCATTCGTCTTTATATTTTGCAATACCAGCTTTAACTGTAAATATAGAAGATTTCACTCATGTGGAATCACTGAAATTAGACAATCTGTATTTGATAGCCTATACATACATATGTTTATTGTCCTTATGAGAACAGTGGAGATGTAGGAAATCTCTCAACATTTTACTTTCATTTCCTAATACGGCCTACCAAAACTTCCTACCTTTGGATTACTCCTAGGCAAGGAAGACTTGAAGGTAAAGGAGCTATAGTTTGCCCTATCTTTCCCTTCCCTTCCATGCTATTCAGTGTATATGATTAGCTACCACAAGGAAGTAACATGAGAAAAGGCACAATAGGGTACCTCAGTCGCTCAAATTTCTTAGCAGGGAATTGTCTTCTTTCACATTTAAGAAAGCTCTGACTCAAACAGAAAGGGCTTTGGTTCTTGGGACTGTTAGTCATCAATGTAATATGTTTGCTTTGCATTCACTTTGAGTCTCTCTGAATCCTCACACATTGTGAATCCAGCTGGAATTCTGTGTTCATGGAATATGGTAAATGCTATTTGCAAATGGGCAGTAAAGAAGATGGACACATACATTGAAGGAATCTCCTCTGGTCATGTGCAAATGTTCTTGTTCCATCTGATTTCATTTACAAAGCACCTGCTTAAAGATAGTATTATGAAGAATTTCAAGATGACAATAGTAGAGCACCAAACCCCTCCCAGGGTCTTTCTTATATAGCATGCTGTGATTGTACAAATCATATGCCCATGAAGCCAGCTGTAGTTAGATGTTTTCATCAAGTTTGGGAGAGGCTAGTAGATGGCCTTCTCCAGTGGAAAACTGACCTTCAAGAATCAAACAGGGGCCTCCCTGGTGGCGCAGCGGTTAAGCGCTGCGCTGTGGAGCTGTCGGCAGCAGCAATGCGAGTTCGACACCTGGCCAGGGAGAATCCCACATGGCACGGCAGACCTCTCCTGCCTAGCCCGCTGCTCCCCTCAGCAGTGTATTTCTGATCTGCCTGTTCTGCTCCCCACTCTGTCTCTGGTGCAGCCTCTCACCGCTCCACACCTCTGGCCTGTACCCCAGCTGTATGTATAAATAAATAAATCTTTAAAAACAGGCCCCAAACAAATTCTAATGTTTCCTAAATTCTTAGTAACTGTGAATTCACCATTGGAATTTATAGTTATGCTAGTGCTGGGATTAGAAGGCAACTGAACTTGAAACTTTGAAACCTCAAACTTAGAGATACTTGGTAAAATAGTCACCATGTAAATGGAAGGCAAGTTGAGATCAAAGTTCAGGCTAATAAACTTTATATACTTATGCAGACTAATAAACTTATGTTTATACAACTTCTACAATGTGCTATGTGACATATACTTTGCAAATATCTAATCCTGACAACTAGAAGTTAAGTATCATTAATAACTGCATTATAAATGAGGAAACTGGGGCTAAAAATCTTGTATAGTTTGCCCAGAATTACCCAGATTTTAGCTGGTAGAGCTAAGATTGAGCTTCATATTTGTCCCTTTTAGGTACATTTATTATTTTTGATTGTTAGTTATTTGCCACTCACTTACATAGCTATATAATTTGGGGAGTTTATCATCGCTCCTCAACATGTTCGCGTTTCATTCACCCGCCACCAAAGTTCCTTGGCCAAAAAATAATCATATCACCACCACCACCACCGTCTCCTCCTCCCTCCCCCACTGGTGAGTACTTTTGCATCCTTTTTTTTTGTATATATTTTTATTGTCATTTACGTCTTTTACATTTTGTATTCCCCTTGGGTAACCCACCACCAATTCACCAGGGATCCATGTCTGTGGTCCCTTGTGTTCTATTCTACTCAATTTTGTGCCCTTATCCTCCCCTCCCCCCACCCGATGAGTATCTCTTTCCTATTTGGTTTCCTTATAGTCCGGTTATAAGTGAAACCATTGGATATTTTTCTCTTTCTTCTGGCTTATTTCACTGAGTAATTCCATCCTCTAATTCCATCCATGTCGCTGCAAATTCCATGTGTTTATCTTCTTTCCATGCTGAATAGTATTCCATTGTGTATATGACCATATCTTCTTGATCCAATCATCTATTTTTGGACATCTGGGTTGCTTCCATACCTTTGCTATTGTGAACAGTGCCGCAATGAGCATACGGGTACATGTATCCTTTTGGATTAGTGTTTTTGTGTCCTTTGGGTAGATTCCCAAAAGTGGTATTGCTGGGTCGTATGGAAGCTCCATGTTGAGCAGTTTGAGGAATCGTCATACAGCTTTCCATAGTGGTTGGGCCAGTTTGCATTCCCACCAGCAGTGTAGAAGAGTTCCTTTTTCTCCACATCCTTTCCAGCATTTGTTGTCGCCTTTATTTTTAATGTGTGCCATCCTCACAGGTGTGAGATGGTATCTCATAGTGGTTTTGATTTGCATTTCCTTGGTTGTAAGTGATGTTGGACATTTTTTCGTGTACCTGTTGGCCATTTGCTTTTCTTCTTCGGAGAAGTGCCTTTTGAGCTCTTCTGCCCATTTTTTGACTGGGTTATTGGCTTTGTTTTTGTTGAGTTGTGTGAGTTCCTTGTAAATTTTTATTAGTCCTTTATCGGATGTATTGTGTGCAAAGATCTTTTCCCAGTTGGTAGGGTGTCTGTTAGTTTTGGTTAATGTCTCTTTTGCTGTACAGAGCTTTTTATTTTGATGTGATCCCAGCTGTTTATCTTGTCCTTCACTTCCTTCGCTTTGGGGGATGTGTCTTTTAAGTTTTTGCTGAGATGTATGTCGTGTAGAGTTTTGCCTATATTTTCTTTCATACATTTTATGGTTTCAGGTCTTACATCCAGGTCTTTTATCCATTTTGAGTTGGCTTTTGTGCAGGGTGTGAGGTAGTAGTCTAGCTTCATTTTTTTGCATGTGGCTGTCCAGTTTTCCCAGCACCATTTATTGAATAGACTGTCCTTGTTCCACTGCATTTTCTTTGCTCCTTTATCAAAGGTTAGTTGTTCATAGATATGCGGCTTTAATTCTGGGTATTCTATTCAATTTCACTGGTCTTTGTGTCTGTTTTTGTTCCAGTACCATGCTGTCTTAATTATTGTGGCTTTGTAGTATAGTTTGAAATCAGGGAGTGAAATTCCTCTGTTTTCTTTCTTTTTGATTAGGAGGGCTTTAGTTATATGAGGTTTTTTGTGGTTCCATATGAATTTCATCAGTAGTCAATCTATTTCATTGAAGAATGTCATTGAGATTTTTATTGGAATAGCATTGAATCTGTAAATTGCTTTTTGTAGGATTGCCATTTTGATAATGTTAATCCTTCCAATCCATGAGCAAGGGATGCCTTTCCATCTTCTTGTGTCTTCTTCTATTTCTTTCAACAGTGTTTTGTAGTTTTCTTTGTATAAGTCCTTTACGTCTTTTGTTAGATTTATTCCCAGATATTTGACTTTTTTTGGTTCGATTTTGAAGGGGATGGATCTCTTGATTTCTTCTTCTTCAGATTGGGTGTTTGCATAGAGGAATGCTACTGACTTTTGTGCGTTGATTTTGTGTCCTGCTACTTTAGTGAACTGGTCTATAATTTTGAGTAGTTTTTCTATGGTGTTTTTAGGGTTTTGTATATATATTATCATATCATCTGCAAATAGAGACAGTTTAATTTTTTCTTTTCCTATTTGGATCCCTTGAATGTCTTTCTCTTGTCTTATTGCTCTGGCACGGACTCCCAGTATTATGTTGAAAAGCAATGGTGAGAGTGGATATCCTTGCCTTGTTCCTGATCTTAGTGGAAAGGCCTTCAGCTTTTCACCATTGAGGATAATATTGGCTGTGGGTTTGTCATATATGGCTTTTATTATGTTGAGGTATGTTCCTTCTATCCCAAGAATTTCAAGGGCTTTTATTATAAATGGGTGTTGCATTTGTCAAATGCTTTCTCAGCGTCTATTGATATGATCATATGGTCTTTATTTTTCTTTTTGTTGATGTGTTGGATTACATTGATTGATTTTCGGATGTTGAACCATCCTTGTGTCCCTGGAATAAATCCCACTGGGTCATGGTGTATTATCTTTTGGATGCATTGTTGGATCCTGTTGGCCAAGATTTTGTTGAATATTTTTGCACCATTATTCATTAGGGAAATTGGTCTGTAGTTTTCCTTTTTTGTATTGCCTTTGTCTGGAGTCTCAATTTCACCCAGCTCATGTCTCCGGCAACAGGGCCTGTGTTCTTTCCCAACAGAATATTGCCTGTGAGTTTCCTCAAGAAAAAGGCGTAGAGAAACATTGAAGAAATTAAACCCTCCTTTTCCGCAGATCTACTTATGAAGCCAAGACTCCCTCTTCATCTGTTTGGCCGCCTCGCCCAACTGTAGCCCGCGGCTTTACCCCTGTTGCTAAAGGGCCATGCACCCCCTGCCCGGGCGTACTAACCGCCCATCAAGGACCATGAGAGTAATGTTGTAAATTCCCCACTTTCTAATTTAAATATGCTTTTGTCCCCCAAAACTTTTGGTTTTAAACTGTACACGTTATAAATAGTACAGTATGTATTTATAAACTTTAGCACACTGAGTTTCCATTTCCTGCCACCAGGGACCCAGAATAAGCCCTTAATAATTACTCTTAAAGTATAATCATTTAACCATGGAAACCACTGCTGCTGTATTGGGCTGTAGGGAGTGTTGATCTAGATTCCTTTTAAGTGTCTGTGACACTGAATCGCTTTATTAAATTTCTTAAGCTTATCATCAAATCTAGGTCACTGTCGTGACTTGGCCTGCTGTTTTATGTAAGTCTTTAGGCTCAGTTTTCCTCATCTATGAAAAGGGGATATTTTGATAGGCCTGGCAGGACATTGTTATTTCACTGTTGAACAGTTTTAGTGCTGATGCAAAGATTCAATAAGTTAATATTTACAAAGTATGTGGTGTGGTGCTGTATTACAATAAGCACCAATATATTGTAGCTATTAGTATCAGAATCTCTTTCAGTTCAGAATAAAAGCATATCTACACATCTACATTTTACTTTCTGAAACTAACCACAAATTGCAAAAAGATTAAAAAGTGAAATCACTTCTTCAATGAAGCTTTTGAAAACCCACACCCCCAACTTAGAAACTATGAAGAACAGCTTATAACTACAGTGAAATTAAAAGCCAAAGCCAAACCAAGAAAAGACTCTAACAATGAACACAGACTGCCTCGTACGCCTCCAAGAACAGTTCTAAGTTGTCTAAAAATAGGTGACAGGGCCTCCCTGGTGGCGCAGCGGTTGAGCGCTGTGCTGTGGAGCTGTCGGCAATGCGCGATGCGAGTTCGACGCCCAGCCAGGGAGAATCCCACATGGTGCGGCCGACCTCTCCTTCCTCGCCCGCTGCTCCCCTCAGCAGTGTATTTCTGATCTGCCTGTTCTGCTCCCCGCTCTGTCTCTGGTGAATCCTCTCGCCGCCCCACACCTCTGGCCTGTACCCCCAGATTGTATATATAAATAAATAAATCTTTAAAAAAATAAAATAAAATAATAAAAATAGGTGACAAAGTGCTGAACGTCCAAACCAGTGACCCTATACTCAGAAGGTGGGATCTGGGGAGTGTGGCATCTGTAAAGTACCCTGGAATCCTACTGAACCCCTCCAAGGTTGGGGATGAGGGGGCTATAGGATCCCTGAGTTGCTGAGATGGCTGCTGACATTTCTAAGCCCCATCCCCATGGACATGATTGCAAAGGCGACCCAAGGATCATCCAACTTATTCATTACCAGCAGAGCACTGGGAATGTCTGGTGCAGACAATGGTTAAGGAAGGATTTTCCCATGGATTTTCATATTTCCTGTGGAAAATTCACTCAAACAGGAAGCAGGAATTAAAGAGGGTTAAGGGACAGCAGGGAAAGAGGAAGAGCAGTGGGAAAAGAGGAAAAGTTAGAGAAGTGGAAGGGGTCAAATAAAACCAAAAACCACAAAATACTGTTATGTACAGAAAGTTACATAACAGTATTTCCAGAGTTAAGAATTATGTAACAAGAATGTGTGACCTTGGGCCTCCCTGGTGGTGCAGCAGTTAAGCGCTGCACTGTGGAGTTGTCGGCAGTGGGGGCATGAGTTCGATGCCCAGCTGGGAAGTTTCCCACATGGCGCAGCAGACCTCTCCTACCATGCTTGCTGCTCCCCTCAGCAGTGTATTTCCGTATATCTGCCTGTCCTGCTCCCCACTCTGTCTCTGGTGAACCCTCTCGCCACCCCATGTCTCTGGCCTGTACCCCAGCTTGTATGCATAAATAAATAAACAAATCTTAAAAAAAAAGAAAAAAAGAATGTGTGACCTTGCACTAAAATTGACCATAAAAATGCACAAAGATTTTTTTTTCTCACAATTACTCCTGCCTCAGTGACAGGGGAGAATGAAATAACCGTTCGGGGAGACTTTACAGATGCCATAACTGTCATTCAGGAAACCGGCCAGAGGTAGATGATGACAGCATCAATGATCTTGGAAAAAGAGAAAATGATTTTGAAAATGTGTATTTAATGATCTGACAGCGAATCAATATGGCCAAAATGGGGAGAGACCTTTTAAAAACATATACATTAATCCTACAGTAAGACTGGAACACCCTCGGAGTTTGTCGGCATCTTCACTGCTCTGAACAGGCTGCTTGTTTTGATTTTGCCAATGTCTAATAAACAAAAGTGACTGCCAAGTTCTGACATGAAATAGAGTTTAGTCAGATTAAACATTTTGGTCAGTGGGTATTGAGTATTCTCTTTCTCTTTAACCTGTGATTTTTGGGAAAACACTATAGACTTTTGGTGGAAAGCTTTTTGGTTGATGTTTTTAAATAATCATGATTTAATAAAATCATGATGTAAGCTGAGTAATAGTTTAAAGAATTTGAATTTGGCTTCATCACAAGTAATAACTTGCTTCTTTAGCGTGATGTTTTTGAGCTGTTTGAACAACTAATAAATTTGTGGGCTTAATCTGCTTCATATTACCAACGCTATTATGTGAATACATTAGCATACTGTTGGTAGGGAACTATGCAGGAGATTAATGGACAAAGAATATTAAAATATTTTGCACCCAGTAGCACAGTTTGATCCAGCAAGATATTTCTTTGACATTATCTTAAAGAGATAATCAGCCTTGCTTGAAACTATTGATGAGGGTGTCCATCATAATGTTATTCAGAGAAACAAAAAATTGCAAATGATATCAACTAGGAAATACTGACTTAGAAAATACGCTGCATCACATGGTAGAATATTATACAACATTTCAAAACATTTTCTAAGGGCACTTGGAGACATTTTGGTAATTTTAAATGGGGATAGACATCAAATTTATTTTCTATATTGTTATTATCATTGTTTCAAATATATGACCATCCAGAGGTACTGAAAGTTCTTGCTTTGCTGTAACTTATGGGAGTAAAATTCTGCAAACCAACTGAACATACTACATACCCCTGCTCAATATGAAGTCTGGAAAGTAGCAATTGGAACATGTTTTTATCACAAAGAAAAAGAGTGCAATGCACTAAATGAATTTAAAGTTTGATTTTTTAAGGGTCTTAAGTCAGGAACTACAAATTGAAAAGAGGATTCACAGTATTTGTTTACTGGAACTTTATTTTTAAATATGACCATTTAAAATTTATCTTAACAGAGGATTTGGAAAAGCCACTTTTAAATGTGTTGATGATAATCAAAGATGCATTTGCTATAATGGCTGCTACTTGGCATTATTCTTGAGACCTGATATTTATCAACTTTAATCCTCATAGTAGCACTTCAAGATAGGTCATGCTAGCATCATTTCCCTGGTGCAGAAATAAGTCTATAGATATTAACATGCCTTGACAAGTTACACAACTGCCAGATTTGTTCAGCAGGTATCTGAGATCCCCTATTGGCCCTGGCGCTATTCTGGGTCTGGCCACACAACTGTGAAAGAACAAATGAATGAAGATCTCCATCCTCAAGCTGTTTACATTCTATTTGTAAAATTAGAATTTGAATGTAGTGGTATGGACTCAAACTTTTCTTCTTACTCTCCACGGTCCCTCCTGCCACAGACACTACAGAGGAGATGGATGCAATTGTTTCTGTGCCACTTAAGAAAGTGGATGAATGGTGAAACTTACATATGGAGGACATTGCAGTATAGAAATACATAAGTATCAAGAAACATACAAGGGAGAACCCCAGGACCTGGCTGTGTAGGGGCCAGAATAGAAAGCTGTGCTACCCCTCAGGCATGGCTTTCAGCATTGGCAGATAACATGTGGTGTTGCAGCAATGAAGACAACTTGCTGTTCCATCTCAAGTAATCTTAAGGATCAGTTTTATCTCAGTGTGTAACTGCATTTTCTAACATGGTGGCCACACCAGCCTCTTATGGCTCTGGAGTACATGAAATCTGGCTAGTGCATCCAAGGAACTGAATTTTAATTTTTTTTAATTTTAATGTATAAAATGAGACATGATCCACTTCCCAGATCTGCTATACATATTTGGGGCAACTTTAGTGTGTGAATTTATGTTTTCACTGTGCATTTTAGGAAACTTACAGAATATTTAAATTCTGATGAAAATTCAGCATCTGAGATGAGCTGTAATATAAAACATACTCTGGATTTTGGAGACTTAGTACAAAAAATACAAAATATCTCATAATTTATTTTTAGAATATTTTGTACGTACCCCAAAATATTTTGATATACTGAATTAAATAAAATGTTATAAAATTGGTTTAAACTATTTCTTAATCGTTTACTTTTTTATGTGTCTAATGGAAAATTTTAAATTACACATGTGATTTGCTTTATATCTGTATTGGATTTGGGTATAAGGTAAGGAGGTCTGTTAAATAGAGTATGATCTATATACACTCCTTTATTTCTGGCATCAAAATATTTCCCTATTACACCTCATTACCTTTTTATCAAAAGTTATGTATTGCTCATCGTTCTTTCTGTTGTTGTTAAAAAATCACCCTAATAGCAATGTCAATATTTCTTCCTTTAGTGGAAATATAAAAATTACTTACACATGCTCTTATATGAATTGTCAGTACCCAAATGTGCACATATAAAATTTATTCCCAAAAAGTATTTCCTGGAGTAATCTTTTGAAAATAGTGAACATAAATATTCTGTGGGACTACATTCAAGAATTGAAAGATGTGAAAGAGGAATACTTTATATACTATAGAATAGATATATTCTGGAGAGAAGCAAATATTATAAGAAGTAGAAAAATAGTAGAAAACACAAATATTTGGCTGGAATTTCAGAGATTTTTCTTCTCTTTCCCTTTGACTTCAAAAATTATAAATAGTTTTGAAGCAGTATGTATTGTAACGGTTAAATATTTTGGTGTACAGTTAATGAACTTAAGAATCTGAATCACGGATGATATCTATTTGGCCTCCCCTAGTAACAATAATAATAATAATAATGTTTTCCTTGGGTTTAGCCAACGTCACAGACCAGGTATTCTCAACAGCAGCAAGACAGGCTTGCTGTTGAAGATTCTTGAAAGAACATGGAGTGTGCTACAATTGAGAAGAGAAAAGCTATCTAGTTTTTCAACAAGAAAATTACAACTGTTTCGCATTTTGTCAAATTCAGTAAATGTAATGCAGACCTCTGCTTCCACATGATAAGCAATTCCTACTCTTCTAAAATCTTGTCACCAGTACAATTTCTGTCCCAGACCCTCTGCTGGAATACCTGCTTGATGTCACCCAGGCAGCTGCAAACCGGCTGGAGCTCAGCTGCAGCCTCTGGACCGCCTCCCACCCTCTGGGCCAACTGCCCAGGTGCGGCTTCCTGACCCGCAGGCAGTACGCTTTGTGCACCTCAGGTCACGTTCAGGTCTGTGCTGAGGGGCGGGTTCGGGAGGTGGGAGGTCAGGCTGGAGGCCAAGAGGCTCATCTAGAGACCAGATGGTTCTCCAGCCCCATATCAGCCCAGGAAACCAGTTCTGCCGACACCCAAGACTGAAGGGCCTGCTGCGGGGACACAACGGTGAAAGAAATAGATAGATTTTGGATTTTAAAATAAAACCCAGCAGATGGATGCATATATTAAATGCAAAAAGAAAAAGAAAGAATTCTAAGACAAAGTGACCAAAGACCTAAGGTGAGATGGTGATAAAAACATACTAGATAGACAAATAAGAACAGAAATAATGACATTAATATCCAACAAATATTATTCAAGCTACAAAAGTTTATTAAATCAGTCCCATAAAATGCATATACAGTGATAAAGAACATACTCTGCAACAAAGTTTATGACTTTCCATACATCAGATCATAGTTCCACAATTTACAAACTGACCAAAAAAAAAAAAAGAATTACATGAGCGTATAGAAGATCTACTTACCATAAATTATAAACCAGCTATAAAAAAGCATATATCTTTCTATCTTGAGTATAAAGAATACGACTTGTTTTTAATAGTTCATAGAATACTTAACAACAAAGACCATATTGGGTCACAGAGATAATCTCAGTGAGTTCCAGAAAGTGAAACATATACACCCCTTCTTGGATTGAAATGAAATGAGTAATAAAATGTCATTATTAATAGCAAAATTATGAAAAGAAAAACCTACTACTATTCATATATTTAAAGACTATTTTAAAATTCCTGAATCAAAGAGGAAATCAAAACTGAAATTTTGAACTCTATAAAACATACCATGAAAAGACTATGTATTAAAACTTAACAGACATGGCTAAAGCACAGAAAAAAATTCATAGCTTTGATCATTCATATTATTAAATAGGAAAAAATGGAAAAAGATAAACATTCAACTTAAGAATTAGAAAACCAAAAACTTATGAGTTAGAAATAAGATAAAGAAATAATAATTAAATCCAAGATCTGACTATTCTGAAATAAAGAAACAAATATCAGGAAATTAAAGCTAGAATTGTTCAGAGATAATAAAAAAATCTAAGCAGATAAATTATCATAGAATAAATTTACACAGTTACCAAGAAACAATCTCATGAAAAAACAATAGTACATTATATTTTCCCCGCTAAATTTTTCTAACTTTTCATGAATGGATAATTCCAAAGTTATTTAAATGATCCTGGAACACCAAATATTAGAAAGTTCCTTCCTTAGTATGTTATCAATTATAGATCTTAAGCCAAAAGTCAATTTACATTTAATAAAGTATATTAAAATAATTTCCACTAAGGCTAAGGCATTAGAATTGCTCTGCTAGTATTCTTCAGTCAGGAGAGGACACTATACTGTGGTGACAAACAATCCCCAAAACTGAGTGAATCAACATAAAAGTTTATCTTTAATTCAAGTTGGCAGCAGACTCTGTTTTAGTCCCTCAGAAACCCAAACACTGGGGCTGACAGCAGCTCACTCTACTTGCGATATCTGGAACACATGGGCTAGTAGCTCCTTGGAGCCAGGGAGGTGACAAATGGCCACCTTGCTTTTGCACATTTGGCCTGGAAGGGGCACACATCACTTGCATTCACAGCGTGGTGGACATATCTAGTCCCACTGTCTTCTTGTACGTAGGGAATGAGAAGTGGGGAGCACATGGATATTCAGGGAACAGGAAATGTCTACCACAGAGTACTAACCACTAAATCACAGTCAACAGAAATAAAGCTTAAAATTGGAAAGAAGGAGGTAAAATAAAAATGTACAAACATGGAAAGCAGAAGCTATACCATAAAAGGAATCAAGAGCTTACATAGGCTAAAATTAGTAAGAATGTAGATTTGAATGGTATGATTAGGAGGCTTGATCTGACAAAAAAGTAGACTTCAAGGCAAAAGCACTCTTAGGGGTAAATTGATTATTGCTTAATGGTTAAAGAACACTCCTAAAGGAGATATAATAAGCCCATCCCAATCATCTCTTGCTGCATAACAAACGATACCAGAATCTCATGGCTTAGAAAAATAATTCTATGGGTCGTCCATGCTCAGTTGGACCCTCAGTGTCACTAGTGGTCCCTCTTGAGCTGCATTCACCAGGGAGTGCAACTGGGCTCGTGACCGCAGGGCTTAATTCATGTGTCACCCCTTAGCTGAAACAGCTGGGACTGGGCCTAGTTCGGGGCTCCAACATAAAAACAAACAAGGATCAGGCTCAAAATTTGCACAGCATTACATCTGCCATATTTTATCGGTCAAAGTAAGTCACAACGCGGGCTGAATTCAAGGATAAAGGATCAAGATCTTATTTCTTGCCAGGAAACATAGCAAGCACATGTAAATATGAGAATTGTTGGTGCCATCTTTGACTTTGGCTACAAATATTCACAAATAAAATAAATAAATAAAAAATAAACCCACCACCCCCAAGGCTCATCCAATCACAGTGTCAAATTCAGATTTAAAGGACAGCAACCAAACCTCTAAATGAGGTTTAGATGCAAACCCATTCAGTGTGGCTGAGAGAGAGAGAGGGAGAGAAAGAGAGAGAGATATTTAACAATGACAACCACCAGGGAAAGATAATAATTCTAACTAAGTATGCACCTCTTAAAATAACTTCAAAATATAAAGCAATAAATCACAAAAATAGAAGAAATAGACAAATTCACAACTATGGGGGAGCCCCATATGTAATTCAGTCATTAACAGAAAATTATTTTTAAAAATAGCAGCTATATACCAACATTAAGAGTTTAGGGAAAAAAATGTCTAATGATGTCACCTACAGTCAAACACCTGGGAAAAAACCTGACAAAAGATGTAACTTATGCAAAGAAAGCTATAGAAAATTATGCAAAGAAGTTCAAGCTGACCTGAATAAATGGGGACATATTCCACATTCATGAATTGGAAGCTTTGATCCACATTAATTTATACAAATTAGTTTACAGATTCAATGCAATTCCAGTTATTAAAAATTCAGCATGGTTTTGTTTTGCTTTGCTTTTTTTGGGAGGAAGGGAATAGAAATGAACATGTAAATTGCCATTTGATTGATACTTTAAGAGGTATAGGAGAATACAAAAAGCAAAAAAATGGTCAAAGCAATTTTGAAGAGGAACAAAAACATTGTATGACGTAAGCTACTTATTATAAAGCATCACATTGCCACAAGGACAGACAAACTACTGGAACAGAAAAGAGTTTCTAGAAGCAAGTCCTTTTGTTTTATGACAAAGGTGAATTTGTACTTTGCTGTGGAAAGAATGAATTTCAATAAATATCAGGACTTTGTAGGGTGCTATTGATATGTATATTAAAGGCGAATATAAATCCTTGCTTATATTACACACAAATTGTAGTGATATTATAGACATAATATAAAGGTAAACCAAGATTTCTTACAAGGGATGGAACAAACTCTAAACATCAAGTAAAGATTGTCAAATAGGCCTAGGTCAGATTAAGAAGAGTTGTTTATTAAAAGGCACTGTCAAAAAGTTAAAAGGGGAGTCACAGGTTAGGAGACATTTGCGCGCATGTATGTATTTATCCAAATAGGAGCCATATCCAGATTTAAAAGAACAACAAAACAGAAAGTCAGAAAACCAACAGAAAAAAGAAAAAAATTTGAACACACATTTCACATAAAAAAGAACGCCTAATTGCCAATTAAAATATGGTGCTCTATTGCAAGATTCACCAGGAACATGAAGATTAAAACCACACTGAGATAATCTTAGCGGAAGGTCTAAAATTAACATCAAGACTATAAGGACCATTATCAGCGAGGGTCTGGGAGTGATGCGAACTCTCACACACAAGTTGGTGGGCGCACACCCTTTGGGAAGTAATTTAGCTGAACTTTATAAACTGAGTACACATATCCAATTGCAATGCATGCTCACATGTATCTAGAGACAGACAGAACATTGGAAGCAGTGCTATTTGTATTGGCTCCCAAAGCATAGGAAGTCTTTTTGCTCGCTTTGAAGCCCTAGGGCAGGACGGAGCTGGACTAATCTCTGCATGCGCTAAGATGCTTTGTTTACCTCAGAGAGCAGCAGGGCGGGTACAACCAACCTAATAATACAAGTAAGATGATGTGCATTTGTAGATAGGAATTCAAGGTCTCCTTAGCAAGACCAAGGGTATGGGTCCAAAAAGAAAGGGTGGGAACAATTTCTGAAGGAAGCAGCTGGCAAGGAAGAAGCTAATATCTCAGGGATCTTTGTTCACCACACTGCCAGGACAGAACCTTGACTTAAAAAGTTATAAAAGTAATACAGTTATGTAGGTGTTTCTTAAAAAAGTCAAAATGGTATAGAAAGTCATAAAATAAAATATCTCCTTCCCATCCACAGTTCTTCAAATGTAACCACTATTTTTGGTATACTTTCCAGGGAAACAAAATACACGTTTATTATCAGTAGTTTACATGCACATCTATCCTATTTTTTCACAACTACCCCAATGGGATAACACTACAAATACCAATCTATTCCTCATGTTTTTTTCTTTTCACACTAATTGGAGTGCACTTGCCTTCATACAAGAACATGCGCATCGCATTCTTGGTCGCAGCTTAATGTGGTTGTACAGCCGGATCGGAATATTCTTCAGCGTCCCACACTCTTGAAGTTTACCTTGCTCCCTGTGTTCTGGCAATTAGGAATAGGAATGATGTGGCAATAAACATTATTTTAGCTCTGTCTTCATATACTTTCTTCAAGGTGATTTCCCTGGGGTCAAGGGCCTATGCTTTTTAAAAGCCCTAACATTTTTTTGCCTCTTAAATCATAGGGTAGGAAACTTTGATTCATAGTTAAAGATGGGTCTTTTCACTTCCTTTTTTCTACTTCGCTAATGCATCCTGCTCTTAGAAAAGGCAACTACTGGACATGCTCCTGGGGTCTTATGTGACAATAAGGACACAAACCTGCTACTTCCAAGGAAATCTCTTCTTCGATCTCAGCCCTAGCAGACCAGGTCTTCATGCTGCTGTGGGTGGCATTGCTGGTCCTGGGTGAGTAGAACAGCCCATTACGGGCCCTGGGTGGGGTGGGACAGCCACTGGCCTGGCCCTTGCTGGAGGCTCAGTCCGGCCTCAGATTTTTTCCTGCCAGAGAGATTGTATTCGTGGCTTCACTGTACAGCGCAGGGACTCCTCTGTTGAGTCTGAAGGAGTGCCCAGAGATAGAATAAATCTTCAGCCTCCACAGTAATCACAACAGTTAAAAGCTTGTTCTTTTTTGTCTGTGACAAATATTGCTTCATGATATTCAGAAAATGTATTGTGTTTGTTCATATTGTCATATTCAGAATAGATTTTAGTTTCCTCACTGCATGAAAGATTAATTTTCTTCCTATGACAAGCCCAGACCCTAACCCTGGCACGAAAGGGAAAGTTCTTCACCCTCCACACACAAGCACGGTGGTGATCCGCAGATAAAGAAGACAGAGGGGTGAGAGGAGGTCAGGAATTAAGGAGGGAAGTGAGCAAGGCAAGAGAAAGCCCTAAGGAATATGACATTCCCCTTCACTCCTGGGTTTGTTGACACATGATTTACACAAAATACATATATTTTAGATGCACAAGGTGATGTTTTGACATACAAGCACACCTCGGGAGACAGTGCAGGTTTGATTCCATTGCAATAAAGCAAATATTGCACTAAAGCGAGTCACCTGCATTTTTTCTTTTGATTTTCCAAGTGCACATGAAAGTTATGTTCTGCTATACTGTGGTCAATTAAGCATGCTATCTTTAAAAACAATCCATATGTTAAACCATGAATAACAGACTCCTTACACATGAAGGAAGAAAGTATGTGCTTAACTGCCACCAAAAATTAAGTTTTTTTGTGAAATGTTTCAAGAAGAAAACTGTATCAAGTGCCTCTTTCTGGCTGGAGATTTTTCTTGGGTTGGGTCAACTGCTCATCATGTGGGATTCTATCTAGTCCCCAGACTTTACTTTCTTTTTAAAAAAAATTTATTTTATGTATATTTTACATCATTCTTCCTTTTTGTACAATGCATGCTTTCTCTTTTCACGGGGTAGTCCCCATAAAATTCCCATCACCAATTCCCCCTTGCACCATCATCATAGTCCCTCGTGCTCTTCTCTTCCCTGTTTTGATCTCTCTTCCTCCCCTCCCCTGCAGAGTGTTTCTGATTAATAGTTGCCTGTTAATTTTGTTTTTTAATTTATTGTAATATTGTTTTTTCCTGATCCCTTATTTGGTTCCCCAACATTCCTCCTATAAGTGAAACCATCAGATATTTTTCTTTTTCTTTCTGGCTTATTTCACTGAGCATAATCCCTTCAGCTCCATCCATATTGCTATGAATGGCATGAGTTTATCTTTTTTGGTTGCTGAATAGTATTCCATTGTGTAGCTATATCACATCTTCTTGATCCAGTCATCTCTTTTTGGTCATTTGGGTTGTTTCCATATCTTGCCTATTGTAAATAGTGCTGCAATAAACATAGGGGTGCAGGTATCCTTTTGAATTAATGCTTTTGTGTCCTTTGGGTAGATTCCTAGGAGTGGAATTGCTGGGTCATATGGGTTTGATTTAATAAGTTCACTCACTAAAATGCTATCTGCACCAATGCTATGGTTGGTACACAAGATTTGTGAACCTTTTAAAATAACATTTATTGTTACAACCCATGATACATTTTGATGCTATGTCTATTAACAGTACAGGCTGACAATCTAAACTTACCATGAGGTTTTTGCATTTTAAGTGGCCGTGAACTTGGCAAGGGGTCCATTTCTCACTTGAGTCTTAATCAATGTCCAAAGTACCTTGAAGGGGGAAATAAACATTAATATACATTTGGTAAAAATTTATAGTAGATATACATTTGGTCTGTGGGGTTGGAGCCATATGCCCTATTAAAGCACATGGACTATCGACAAAATGAAAAAATAAAAAATAAATAAAAACGATGCATATGCCTTAATTCAAAACTCTCTATTGCTAAAAATGCCAATCATCTGTTTTTGTTCCAATACCATGCTGTTTTTATTATTATGTTTTTGTAGTATAATTTGAAATTAGGGAGTATAATATCTCCATTCTTCCCCTTTTTAGTAAGGAGGACTTTGACTATTTGGGTTTTTTTTGTGATTTCATATGAATTTCAGCAATATTTGTCAAGGCAATATTTATTGAAGAATGCTTTTGAGATTTTTATTGGCATTGCATTGAAACTGTGTATTGCTTTTGGTAGGATTACCAACTGTTTATTTTTACTATCATTTCCCTTGCTCGTGAGGTCAAGGACCTAAAGACATCTCCAAAGTTGATATCATGAAATGCATCATCTATTATTTTCTTCTCTATTTTTCATGATTTGTCTCTTACATCCTAGTCTTTAATCCATTTTGAATTTATTTTTTGCACATGGAATTAGAGAATGGCACAATTTCATTCTTTTGCATGTGACTATCCAGTATTTCCAATATTGTTTGTTGAAGAAATTTTCAATTCTCCATCACATGTCATGGCTCCTTTCTGACAGATTAACTGCTAATACATGTGTTAGTTTATATCTTCACTTTCAATTTTATTCGGTTGATTTGTGTGCCTGTTTTTATACCAGTCTCATATTCTTTCAGTTACTCTATTGGTTTTTTATTTATTTTATTTATTGAGGCAACTGATTTACAACAGTGTATATGTTCACATTTCTACAGTTATAAGTTATCACAACAACACCTACCACCAAAACACCAATAACTTCCAACGATAGTCCATTGAGCCTTGCTTCCCTTTGCTATTTACCCCCCCACCCTCCCATGTGGTAGCTTCATGTCTACAGTCAGATTTCTAGGATTTGTTTTGGTTTGGTTTTGTCAACAACTTGCTTTGTTCATTGAGTGAAATCATCTGGTATTTGTCTTTCTCCTGATTTATTTCACATAGTGAAATCTCCTCCAGTTCTGTCGATGTTGTTGTACATAATAAGATTTCATCTTAATTTTTTAGCTGAGTGGTATTCCATTGTTTATATATACACCACATCTTCTTTATCCACTCCTCTGTTTTGGGGCACCTGGGTTGATTCCAAAACTTAGCTATTGTAAATAGTGCTGCTAACATAGAAGTGTAAATATCTTTTTGAATTAGTGGTTTTGTTTTCTTGAAATAGATACCTAGGAGAGGGATTGATTTACCATATGGTAGAAATATCTTTGATGTTTTGCAAAACCTCTACTGTTTTCCTATAGATGATGGGTCAGTCTACATTCCCATTGTTAAGTGTGATGTTAGCTGTGGGTCTGCCATATATAACCTTAATTATGCTGAGGTATGTCCCTTCTATATCTATTTTATTAAGAGTATTTATCATATTTACTATTTATCATAGATATTGTCAAATGCTTTCTCTGCATCTACTGAAATGATAACATGACACTTATTTTTCCTTTTATTCATGTGGTGAATGTGATTAATTGATGTGCATATGCTTAACCAAATTTGCACCTCTGGAATCAATCCTAATTGGTCATGTTGTATGATTCTTTCAATGTATCACTGAATTCAGTTTGCTACTGATTTTTCAAGGATTTTTAATCTGTCTTATTCTCTTTTGGCTTGTGGTTTTCTTTTGTGTGCTATCCTTCTCTACTTTTTGTATCAGGGTAATGTTGGCCTCAAAATGTTTTTTGAAAGTGTTCTCTCTCAATTTTTGGAAGAGTTTGAGAGGGTTAGGTATTAGTTCATTTTTGAAGGTTTGGTTGAACTCACTAGGAAACTGTTTTCAAGTAGTATTTCTACCTCTTTCTTTCTCTCTTTTCCTTATGGAAACCCCTATGATGTGAATAGTGTTTCTCCTGATGTTCTATAAATCTCCCATGTTGTCTTCATTTTTAATTCATTTCTCTTTTTATTGGTCTTTTTGGATGATTTCCACTACCCTATCTTCAATCCTACTGATTCTTTCCTCGGCCTCCCCTGAGTCTACTGGCAAGCCCCTCTATTGTATTTTTTAATTTCAACTACTACATTCTTTATGTCTGTGACTTCTGTTTGGAGCTTTGACATATTTTCTCTTTGTTGTATTTCTCATTTTGTTCATCCGTTGTTCTTCTAATTTCCTAATTTCAGCAGGCATCATTAAGACTGCTGAGCTGAAAAGTCTTCTGATAGTTTGCTTAATTCTGATGTATTAGGTATTTTCCCCAAGGTTTTGTTATGATCCATCAATAGAAAAGATTCATCTGTTTCTTCATTCTGTTTGATACTCTATGATTATTTCTATGGATTAATTTAGGCTGCTTTCCTTCTCTGCCCTGCTATAATAATCTTACTTTAGAATTGCAGATTAGGGGTGTGTTCTGTTGTTGTGTTGGAGCCAGCACAGGGTTGTGATCCAACAACCCTACCTACATGGTGTGGGCTGAATATATGGGGGATGTGGAAGTAGCTGTATTAGTTTGCCAAGGGCAAAGCCTTCCTCAGTCCTTCAACAGCTTGAACCAAGGGATGGATCTTCAGTCACTGTCTGGTCAAGTATGATCAAGGAAGTCCACCAGTAGTATTCTCCCAGGAGCCCCAAACTTCAACTGACTCCCCTTTAGCTACAATCCAGCTCTGATCTCAACAGGCTGTTGCAGAGTAGTCCACCCCTCCCTCCCCCTACCCCTGAAACTGGCATGCACACAGTGGTCTAAAGGCTATGGACTTGGACCACAGACAGGTACTGGCAAGAAGTTTCAGACTGCATAGTAGGTAAGCCATCCAAATACCTGCCAATCCCAAGTGGAAGAAGGGATGCTGTTTTGAGGGATTGCCAAGCTAGCCACCAACATCTCCAGGTAGCTCAGCGCCAGACTAGGAGTTAGTGTTTCTTATGATATGTAGCACTTTCCCAGCTGTGATGCACTAGTTGCTCAGGGAAGACCCAAAAATCTGGATGATGAGGGCACCTTTCTAGACCACCAAGGCAGGCATCCACAGTCACCAGTGTATTAACTGCAGGCCTGCTAAGTGGTCAGTGTCCTTTTTGGGAGACAGAGTGGCAGGAGCACAGTGCTCACTGCAGTAGGCTAGGAGCAGAGGGATAGAACCAGAGTCCATGTGTGTGTGGTGGGGGTGGAGGATGTGTGTTTTGGAACTGCTCAGCTAACCTTCAGCAGCCGGAGGTGAGGTGCTCAACTCCTTCCAGGCTGTCAGTGTTATCTATAATAGGCAGTGATCACCTGTCTTTGGTGGGCAAGAAAATCAAGGAAGCCCCTGGGAATCCAGCAGGGGAGAGAGAGATGCTTTTAGGGATGCCCAGCTAGCTTCCAGCAATCCCAGATAGGTCAGATGCACACCGCCAAGCCCACAGTTTTCCTTGTAGTAGGCAGAGCTCTCCTAACTGTAGTGGGTCAGAAGCTGAGGGGAGGTAGGGAGGGTTTTGTAGCTGATAGAGATTGGGGCTTGGCCACTGGGAACTAGCTTCCCTGCTTTGCTGATGGGGGCAAGGGGTTCCCATTCAGCACTCCAGACAATAACAATTTGCAGGGATTCAAAGTCTGACAATAACTTTCAGTTTCAGGAAGGGGCATCATTGTCCTCCCTGCCTCTGTGCAGAAGTTCTAGAGATATGTGTCTCCAAAATCCAAACACCCCTCTGCCTAATTCTGGCACAATTGCTGATGGTGGCAGCATTGAAAGCTACACCTGTGTACTCCACCATTGCAGGGTTTCTGTTTCACCCTGCTCCCCTGCCCCAACACCATTCCATCAAGACAACAGGCTTATTGAGCAAACACTTCTGAATTTGCAGGTGTGAGGGTAATCAGGCCTCCTCCTGTGATGGGTTGATAGCAGAAAGATGAGGTTTTAAGTTGTTTCCTTAGTGATCTTATGGAAATATTGTCATGACTCAACTTATTTCACCATGTTTTCTGGTTGTGTTGTAATTACAATTTTTTTGTGATATAGTTTGAAGTCAGGCAAGAACTTATTAATACTTTTTTAGTAACCAAGGACATTAAAGCTCTAAATAAGGACCTAGACCACATGGGATTAACAGATATCTATCGATCACTTCACCCCCGAAAAATTGAATACCATTTTTCTCAAGTGCGCACAGAACATACTCCAAGATCGATCACATATTAAGCCACAAAACAAACCTCAACAGATACACTAAGATCAAAATCATACCAGCCTTCTTCTCCGATCACAAAGGAGTCAAACTGAAATAAATCATAAAAAGGAAAAAAGAAACCTACCTACCTCATGGAGACTGAAACCCACATTACTCGAAAAACCAATGGATCAATGAAGAGATCAAAGAAGAAATTAAAAAATATCTAGAACTGAATGACAACAAGGACACAACTTTCCAGAACGTTTGGGACACAGCAAAAGCAGTAATAAGAGGAAATTATATAGCATTACAAGCTCACATCAAAAAACAAGAAACAACCCAAAGAAACAATTTAATCTCACATCTCAAAGAACTAGAAAATGAACAACAAAAACCCCAAAAGACAGTTTAAGAAAGGAAATAATAAAAATCAAAGCAGAACTAAATGAAATGGAAATAAAAAAAATAATCCAGAAGATTAACGAAACCAAAAGCTAGTTCTTTGAAAAAATAAAAAATATAGACAAACGACTAGCCAGGCTTACAAAGAAAAAGAGAGAGAAAACACAAATAAATAGGATCATAAATGAAAAAGGAGAAATCACAACAGACAAAACAAAAATAAAAAAATACACAGAGATTACTATAAACAGCTATACAGAAACAAGTATAACAATCCAGAGGATATGGACAAATTCCTAAAACTATACAATCACACAAAACTAGACAAAGAATATATAGAACACCTAAATAGACCAATCATAAGTAGTGAAATTGAAACAGTAATTAAAAACCTCCCCCAAAACAAAAGCCCAGGACCAGATGGTTTCACAAATGAATTCTACCAAGCATTCAAAAACAAAATAGTCCCTATATTACACAAACTCTTTCAAAAAATCGAGAAGGGGGCCTCCCTGGTGGCGCAGCGGTTAAGCGCTGCATTGTCGGCAGCAGCGATGAGAGTTCGACACCTCGCCAGGGAGAATCCCACATGGTGTGGCAGACCTCTCCTGCCTCACCCACTGCTCCCCTCAGCAGTGTATTTCTGATCTGCCTGTTCTGCTCCCCGTTCTGGCTCTGGTGAACCCTCTCGCCACCCCACACCTCTGGCCTGTACCCCAGCTTGTATGTATAAATAAATAAATCTTTTAAAAAAAAATCCAGAAGGAAGGAGTACTACCAAACACATTCTATGAAGCAAATATTACTCTAATACCAAAACCAGACAAAGACAACACACAAAAAGAAACTACAGACCAATCTCCCTAATGAATACTGATGCAAAAATATTTAATAAAATCTTGGCCAATAAGATCCAACAATGCATCCATAAGATAATACACCACGACCAAGTGGGATTTATTCCAGGGACACAAGGATGGTTCAACATCTGAAAATCAATCAGTGTAATCCAACACATCAACAAAAAGAAAAATAAAGACCATATGATCATATCAATAGATGCTGAGAAAGCATTTGACAAAGTACAACACCCATTTATGATAAAAGCCCTTGAAATCCTTGGGATAGAAGGAACATA